>JAVGVS010000075.1:1320319-1542819 GCA_032718565.1 Distichodus sexfasciatus
GAGTGGTGGGTGAGGAAGGGAGGGAGGAGAATTAGCCGATTGGATGAGAATGGAGGCTCTTGATGACAGCGGCGTCTCCCTCCTCTTCCTCCTCCTGCCGGCTAATTTGCAGCGGCTCTCCAAGGAAATATGGTCGGATTCCAGGCGGAGCAGCGGCGCTGAGTGAGTGTCCTCCATTTGTTCGGGTGACAGGCTCAGTGAGAGCTAATGTTCCCAGAAAAGTAGAAGACACAGTTGTATTACTAGCCGGAACAGACAACACACACACTGAAACACACACACGTATTACAATCTTTATGGCAAATCTACACTGATTTCCACTGCATCTACACAATGCCATGCAAACACTCAAAATACAAGCAAATACGTAGCACATGATTTTCATAACACTGCATTGAACACAGCAAACACTCACAGTGACTGAATCATCCAGGAGCATGAGCATTTTTACATCACCACACCACCACTTGCTTTTCCTCCTCCTCCTCCTCCACTTCAGGACCTCCACATCCAGTGACACCAGCTCCTCCACCCACACTTCCTCCTCCACCTGGAACCCCCTTGTCTTCATAGTACCTCCTTTTACCACCTCCTCCTCCAAATGTACTTCCTGCTCCACCCCAGGACATCCTTTTCCATCTGTGCACCTCCTTCTCCACCAACCATCTACTTCTCCATCCAGTACTTTTTCCTCCTCACCACACCTTCCTAACACCTTCTCCACCAAGTCCCTCCTCCTCCTCTTTCTCCATCCCAGCTTCTCTTCCTCCACCTCCAGCTCCAGCTCCAACACCTGTGCTCTCACCAGCACCCACTAACAAAGGCATTTAAAGATCTTTGAAACTGATCCCTTGGCTCTCATGTGCCAGTCCAAATCAGCATCTTATGCATATTACTGCCATGAAACACCTCCGTCCTCTTCAACTACATCTTTCATCTAGTAATCCTTCCTCATGTAACCTAACAAACACTCTTCACGCCCTCATTGCTTTATTGACCCTATTTTTAGATTACTGTTACAAACTGTTAAATGACCATGAACATGTGCAGATACAGCATAAGTAATGTGACCCGGTCATTTCTGCTAAGATTTCATATTCAAAAACAACTTTTAAAAGAATATCCGTTGCAAGTGTTTATTATTTTCACATCATGCTAACCCACTTCTAAAACACGTTAAAACTTCAGAAAAAATCATTTCAGTTTAAGATCATTTTACTATACCATACATTTTTTAAAAAGAAAGGTCCATATTTTATTTATAATATAATATAATATAATATAATATAATATAATATATTATAATATAATATAATATAATATAATATAATTTATAAACCTTTAAAACCTGTCATTTTTGTTGCGCGGATCAGGCCAAACAACATACAACTTTGCAGCTGGTTATTTCAGTATCATTCTAGTCAGTATCAGCATCATATTTAGGTATCATTTCCAATGTTGACGTGCAGTAGAATTATTAAGATTATTACTATTAATATTAGTCAAATCTAAACGCAGTGCTGACTCCTGCACTGAACTGAGGTTTATCCTGAACGTTGATGTCTGGTGATTTGGATCATCATGTAATTACCGTGGCAGTTAGCTAGCGCTCTCTGATGGAGATAATAAGAGGGAGGATCAAAACTTTAACCCAAGCACCAACAGTGTGGGCAGGAGGCCGCGGGACGTGATCCAGAATTTTAACCTGGGAGTTTGGGGGGTAAAGCAGCTGCACAAACTGGTTTAACCTCTTAACAAGCAAAATGGCTGAGATGATATTTAATTATCACCTGCACACTGCATCAGCGCCAAAAATACTCAGATTTTTAATCATAAACTATTAGATCATGACAACACAGCAATATATTACACACTAAAGCCATATTTAAAGAAATGAAGTGGATTTAATAACAGAGATTTGATCTTGACCACGAGGTCACTTCACCCGGTTGGCACAAATGCGAAAAACTCTATTTAATCGCTTCTCGACGTCTCCTCTGCTTGTTGTTTACATCACTGGCAGAAGCGATGTTGATTGTATTTTACTCCGAGAAGGCGAGGGCAGGCAGGAATCAGCGGCAGTGGGTTAATAAATGCGATGTTAGCGAGTGCCAAAGCGAAAGGCTGGCACAAAGGGCCTCGTCTCGCAGGAGAAGGCGCTCTCTCAGGGACGTACGGGGTTAATGAGAGGAGTTAATAAAAGATCTAACCTCGTAAACAAGTACGTGCACGGAGACGCTGCTATTTCTGCTCTCTCTCTCTTCCTCCCTCACGCTCCCTCCCTCCCTCCTTCCCGCCCCTCCGGGATGTTCGACAGTCTCCTGCTTTCATGCCAATCCCAACTTCCCAAACGTTGACGAGGGTGAGATTAATGCCTTTCCCCGTCGCCTTGTGAATACTTCGCAAAAAGAAAAAAAGAACAGCAAGCAGAAGTGAAGAGGAAACGAGAGCACCAGCAGTTGATTAGCGACGTCTCTGACCCAGGCAGGCTACGGGGGGGGGGTGGGTCAGCTGCGCATCTCATCAACCCCCAAATACATAAAATAAATTAAACAGACAAACACATGCCACTCTCCGCTGCCAAGTTTTCCAGTTACAGATCTAAAGAGTTAGCCACTTCACCGGCGCTTCCTTCCTTCAGTCGGCCTTGTTAAGCAAAAAGGCGGTGAAACCTCAGCAGCTTCCACAACTGAAGTGAGGTTATTTCCAAGCGCCAAACCTGAAAGCCGTTTATGTATCACGCTGGTGTCAGTCTCCTACCTGGCAGGGGAAGCGGAGGTGGAGCAGCAGAAAGTGGAAACGACGGTGGAAGGAGCAAGAGTCTTCTATAAAGCAAGGGATGTGAGGAGACACATAAACGTAGCAACATGCTAATTTCTGCTGCAACTACAGCATGTGGGCGCCCACCAGTTCTCCACCGGAAGCTTGGTAGCCGGTGATGACAACCTCTGACCTTAACGCTGGAGCAGCTGAGCGCTCGTGAGACCAAAATGAGCGACTGGACGTTTCCTTTTTCTCCGTGCTTCATTAAGACCTGGCTCCAGTTTATTATAAATACATTATTTTAATAAATTACATTTTTTCTGTAATTATTCATATTTTGCTCCTACTTTTAACTCATCATTTCTCTGATTTATTTCACATCTCTCCTCTCTTTCCTCTCTCTCTTTTTACACCTTCTCACCTATTTTCAGTCTGTCTTCTGCCCTCTTTCTGTTTCTTTCCTCTGGTCTTCATCTCTCTCTCTCTTTGTTTCTGGTTTCTCTTGTCATTCCTCTTCCTCACTCTGATTCTGTAATTCTCTCCCTCTCCTTTCTGACACCTATCTCCTCTTACTCTGTACACTCTTTATCTCTCTCTCTCACCTTCTTTTCAGTTTTTTGCTCTCTCTCTGCTTCTTCTCCTCTCTCCATCCATTCTCTCATTCTCTTCTTTCTCTCTTCTCTCTCTGTCTCTATCTCTACCTTTGTCACATTAATTCATTTTTTGTCTCTTTCTCTCGCTACTTTTCTCTCACTCTTCCCACTCTGATTCATTTAGTCTCTCTCTTTCCCATGTAATCTCTTTCTCTCTTTCTGCCAGCGCTCCATTCCTTTTGTTTTGGTGCTCTCTCTACCCCTCCCTCCTCCCTACTCTCTCTCTCTCTACCCCTCCCCACTCCCCAGGGGTCATCGCGTGAGTGGTGTTCATGAATACCTCAGCAGCACCTTTAGCAGGCTGGGACTTGAATGAGCGACTGTCCGGTCACAGGGTGAACTCCGTAACCGTTACACTGCCAGCTGCCCTGTGTGTGTGTGTGATGTGATGTGAGTGGCGAGTGCTCGCGGTCAGGATGCTCGGTTGCTGTACACTGTGTGTATTTTTGAAGTTGCTGGAAGTGTTGAGGGAGGCAGCGATAAGCAGCTCTCTGATCGATTAAGAGCAGCTCTTAATCCCACTGAGGGGAAGCTGCAGCTTTAAGAGACTTAGTCTGGATTACCGCTAGTTCTCCAAATTAAACCAAAAGTCAGCTTTCTGCAGTTGCTCATGCAAGATGGAGCTCTCAGCAGCCACAACACCCACAACACAGAGGAGAGGAGCGATAGAGTCTTCATCTCTCTCTCCCTCTTCACCTCCCTTTCTTTCACACACATCCTGTCACTCTTACCCTCTCTCTCCTTAGCTCTCTCTCTTCATCCCTCTCTCTTTCTCTATCTCTTCACCCCTCCATTCTACCTCTTCTTAAGATGATTTACTCTCTCTCTCTCTCTCTCTCTCTCTCTCTCTCTCCCCAGTACACTTCTAACCCTGTCCTTCCACTGATGCTCTCTTTCCTCTCTCTCTTCCTCTTCTCTCTCTCTTTACCTCCTCACAACTACACTTCTCTCTTTTCACCCTCTCTCTCTCCTACCGCTACACCACTCTTCCAGCTTTCTTTCTCTCTCTTACTCCATTCTTTTTGGCTCTATCTTTTCTTTTTATCTTTAGATTCTCTCTCTTTTTATCTTTCCTCCCTTCTTTTGTCTCTATGCCTGCTCTCAGGTTCCTCTCTTTCTCCTGTCCCTCTGATTCATTCTTTCATTCTCCCTTTTCTCCCTCCCTCCCTCCCTCTCCAATTTACTCCATCTTTGTCACTAGTCCAGGTCAACAGAGCTTTGGGTCCTCAGGTAAGAGCCAAATCTCCCTTCCTCTCTTCTCTCCTCCTCTCTCCCCAGCTGGCCTCCGGGCTCCTCTCCTCTCTCTCTCTCTCTCATCCCTCCATCCGCAGCAGCAATCGTTAAAGCCGTCGTTGTGGCTGGGATTTGGGGTGAACAGCAGCCGTGTCTCTGTCGTCTCGGGCAAAAACAAGGCCAAATCTGGGATTTTAGGGCCTTTGAGTAATTAGGACCCAGACGCACGGGATGGCTCGATGCCCCCTACCCGCTAAACGCCCCATTAAACCCGGAAGTTACTTGACGACAGCTCTAAACATCCACCACGTCCCGAGGCGCTCAAGGCCAATTATACCAGAGAGCGTGGAAGTCAGAGGTCGGTACAATTCCCAAACTGCCAAACTGGTAAAGGTATTCCTCACCAAAACGCCAACTCTTTTGTAAGTTTCTGTTTGTTTGTTTTATCCTGTAATTATTATGCACAAACAAACAAACTAACTAACTAACAACGTGCTCCACTTGAAGAAGGACAGTGAAAAGCTGAAGTGAATATTCAAATACAAAACTGACAAAATACTGCTAAACAAAGAGAGAGAGACAGAGTGAGCGCCCGAGGGTGTTAGTGGTCTCTAGCTGGTGTATTTCGAGGCGCTGGCTGTAAGAATAGAGCACAATAACAATATTAATCAGCCTCTTCTGGGAGCAAATGGAGGAGTCCTGAGAGAAAACCACATCCCTCAATCCTCAACACACACAGCACACAACAAACAACACAACGCAGAGTAAAACTCCTCCTCCTCCCAACATCTCTTTCTCTCTGCTTGTTGTATGGCCCTTGAACCCCTCTCTCTCTTCAGACTCATTTAACCTCTGAAATGTATCTCTCTCTTTACTTCTGCTCTTCCATCTCTCTCATTCTCGCTCCTCCACTCTGTCTTTCTTTCCCTCTCTTCCTCTTTCTCTCTTTGTCTCCTACTTCATTAATTTCTCTCTCTTCTCTCTTTTTTTCTCAGCCTCTGTTGACTTCTATATCTTTTCCTTTCTGTTTTCTTTCTTTTTTCTTTCACTACATGACTGGTCAGTGTGTTGGTCAGTGTCGTGGTCGATTAGGAGCTCAATGTTGGTAAGGTACAGTGATGAATTTGAGCACACCAGCTTCATTCATTAGCACTGGACATCACACCGGGCGTAACGAGAGTGTCAAATGTTGCTTTATTCAAACCACCCAAACTCCTTACCCCCCACCCCCCCACCCCCCCCAAAAAACAACTCAAATGCACCCCCACCCACATAAATTCATTTTTAAACTCCCACAACCCCTTCAAACTCCCACACAACCCCCCCAAAAAATGCAACACCCCCAAAACTCTCCCCCCAACGAAGCACCCCAAACTCCCCCACCCTCTCCAGGCGATCTGTTAAAACTCTCTTTAACTCCATTGTTCGAGTCCCGAAGCAGGAGCTGAAACGCCAACACGTGACCTGTTCCTAATTTTGCACCATTTACTGCTGCGTCCTCCTCCCTCCTCTTCCCTCATCCCTCCTCCCTCTTTCCAAAAAGTCACGCAGTAAACAAGCTGGCGCGGCAGCAGCATAAGAACTCGAATCGGTTCGGCGGGTAATCAAAATGCAGAACAGGATCACAGGGAAACGCAAAAGAGAAAAAGAGAGAGAGGCAAACAGCAGCCTCATCTCACAGCCGCATCCCACCTCTAACATCAGCACTTTTCCACCTCCAACTTCAGATTTGTTTATTCGCAAACTCTTTGTCTGCTTTCGGATCCTGTTACGCAGAACAGAGCAGGAAATAAATCTCTGTGTCATTCACTTTTCACATTATCACCCAAATCCAAAAAACACTCAAATTTTACTGGCCACAAGTGGTGTTACCTGAAGTGACCGTTCCACGTGGTTTATCAAAAATATACAGTATTTACCACTCGCTCTTACTGTTTGTAAGAACGAAGAGCTTTGTCTGGTGGTGAGAGTTACTCTGGGCTGCCAATAAAGCTTCCTGAATCTTGTTGAGAAGAGAAGAGGAGGAGAAGGAGGCGGAGCTTGGAATGGCGTCTGGGCCCAGTGTGAAGTGCTCTGGCCCCTGGAAGGCCCCGGAGCCGGTCCTGCTCCATTAGCCGGGCGTTGAGCCGCACTACAGCTCGTTACTCGCTCTGCCTCCTGCTCTGTGGATGAACAATGGACAATTACTGCGGCCGGCTGTTTCCTCATCCACATCGCTCTGCTGCGGCCAGCCTTCGCTCCGTTCATTAAGCCGCCTCTCGGCCACGTCAGTGGTGAGTAAATGCACCGCCACGCCCCACGCGATCGCACAAAAAAACAGAAGAGGGTGGGCGTTATTACAAACAAACAAGTGTGAAAAAGTGAAATTTGTCTCAGACCACGATCGTCACAGAACTCACTCACTCATCGTCAGGTTTATAAGACTCGCTGCATTCATAAATATCAAAGCAGCGGAGGACGGAAATAACGAGCTGCTGTTGATGCGTAATTGACTCCATGCGTGGCGGCTGCGCGTCGGTGCAAGTCAGGAGTCGCGAGCAATCAATACGCTAACAATTACCAGCGCCGATATTAATCTGAGAGAGGAGAGCAGCGACGACAACGGAATGACGGAGCAGCGTGAAGACGAACGCAGCAGTGTCTGTGAGAGTTTCTGAATAAACAGAGCATGCTGGGAGTTGTTCTAACACGCTCTAGAGTTCAACATGCAGAAGTTGGCATTTTGTGCCACTGTAGGGAAGATGAGAAAAATCTCCTGACGTTGTTCTGGGTTTGGAGCAGAAAAGAAGAAGAGGTTTTAAAGGTCACTTTCTGCATGATCCTGAAGATTTTATTCCAGGGGAAAACGAGACTTTTCTCATACTTTAGTCATTTGATTGTTGGTTTTGAAATTGATTTTCATTATGTTTTAGTCAAATGTCTTTTTTCTACCATATTTGCATCCAAAATTTGCATCCATCACCCTGACTGATGGTTCTTTGCAGGAAGGATGGAGCAATTTAAAATCACTTTCTGAGTCTTCATCAAATTTTTAGGAATTTCAACACGTTAATATATTTTGGTTTATTTAAGTGAGTGGTTGTCATTGTGAACACAGCACACAGTGCACCACAACCACATGTGAGCTCTGTATTTGACCCATCCATGAAGGAGCAGTGAGCAGTGCTTGGGGACGGTACCTTGCATAAGAGTACCTCGGTAGCACCTTTACCTTTACCAAACTCCCTAAATGTTACACTACCAACTGACCGAGCTGAAGTGGCCTAGCTGCATTCAAATTCATTTAGACTGATAATTGTAGATAATTAACTGTAAAATTGTTACTCATTTGATTTCACTTTAAGCCAAATTATAGTCATATTGTTTCCATCACTAATTTCTTCACCCACACTTTTTGCAGTGCATTTTATTTTCAGGAGTAATACAGATAAAACGTCTCTGCAAATCTCTTCTGATCTAACCACTGAAAGAGAGTCCAGTTTTAGGCTTAAACCTAGTCTGAGACACTAGCCCATAATGAGCAAATCCTGAAGTGACAGTGTCAGGGAAAAGCTCACTCTGTAGTAAATAATAAGAAAGCTTGAGAGAAACCATAAAGGGAACCAACTCGAGAAGGGTCGCGTTCTGTGACCTTCACTAAACAGCACTCATACTTGAGCTCATACTGTTATTGGGATGCTGAAATACTGTTTATTTTTTAATAACTGTTTGTATGTTTGAAAAGCTGTCCACTGCTGCACTGTGTGTTGTGTTGTGTTTACAATCACAAATAATCACTCGCTACATTCAGCTGAATTCATTTGAAGTTATGAAAAACATACTGCGGAACAGAACGCAGGTATTAAGCTGATTCTCCTCCCGCCGTTGTCGTGCCGTATTATGTCCTTAACGAGTGAAAGAGTCACACTTTGGCGCGCCGCCCTGAACACCAGTGGGTCAGAGGGCATCCTGTTGCCTCGGCGACACCAGCCTGAATGAATGGCAAATGTATTCACCATCTGTTTTCCTAAACGAAAGTAGCATTTAATGTTAATCAACGCTTTTCAACCTCTGCTTTAGAGAGAATAAACATCCCTCCGTCGCTGAGTGCTCTTATGACGGGATGAAAAAGACATAATGAGCGGCGAGGACGCGGCAAGAGCAAGGATCTGTTGACCTTGACGTTAAAATCACATAAAAATACTACACCAAGGTCTCGCACACTCACTGTCTACTGACACACCGCTTCTCAAGACACAAACTTTCTGACACCACCTCAACAACGGCGCTTTGGAAACTTTGCGCTGTGTAGTACTGGATTGCGGTTAAAACTAAACCAGCGTGGGATTTTAGAAGCAAATCAACCAGCGATTTTAGAAGCAATTATAGCAAATGCATTAAGCACTAAAATAAATCAGAAATAGCTTTTTAAATTGCATATTAGCTAACAGTGAGTGATGTGTGTTCACTTGATTTTAACACCTTGTAGAAACCTGACAAACTGCAGGTGAGAATGTGCTGCAGCGCAAAACCCCCGTCACTGTGTTGCTAACTAACAACTAGCTAATGCTAATTTCCACTATTACAACTCTGGGAAGTGGCTGTAATCAGCATTACCTGCTGAAGGAAATGCTAGTTAGTGACTTAGTGGCAAATCTTTGCATTTAATTAAGTTTCCTCCTAAATAAAAACGTGGAGCTGCACCGCGGAAATGAACACGCTGAATTCCCCCCGGCCGCGTTGATAATGGTGGATACAACAACCTCCTAAAACGTCTCTCTCTCTTTCTCCTCCTTTCTTTCAATCGTTCTCCTTCTCACTACCCTTCTCTCTGTTTCTCCTTCTGCCTCACTTTATTTCTCTCTTTCTTTATCCCCTTATTCTCTTTCTCTCATTCTTTTTACTACACCTTTCTCATTTTCTCTCTTTCACTTTATCTCTCTTTTTCTCCGTCATTCTGTTTCTCTCACTTTCCTCACGAAACTTCTCCTTGCACCTCATTTTGTCTCACTTTATCTCCTTCTTTCTCTTTATGACTTTCTTTCATTCTGACTTTTTACTACACCTTGCTCTGTTTCTCCTTCCGTCTCACTTTCTCTCTCTGTCTTTATCTCCTTCTCGCGACACTTCTCTCTGTTTCTCCTTTTGTCTCACTTTATCTCTCTCTCTCTCTCTCCTCTCACACCCATGGGGTAGAAATGATGAGTGTAGCTGGTGGAATGTGGGCTGACCTTCACGCCCTGCTCACTTAAGTCTGGCCATTTTCAGTGCTGGCAGTTAAATTTGTGCTAATGAGAGACGAGGCACAGGGAGAGAGAGAGAGAAAAAGAGTAGAAAGAGAGAGAATAATTAAATGAAGTTATTTTTCTTTCTCCTGCGTGTCGTTGCTTGGCGCTGCGCTCCGTCAGGGCTGCTTTCACAGCTTCCATCTTCCCACTGAAAATCTCAGCAATATCACACATTAAGTGTTGCTTCAGCAAAGTGTGAAAAATATTTTGTTGTGCTTGATCCCTTCCAAATGCACATTTTTTAATGAAAAGAATTCAGAAACACGCCAAAACGATAGCCAGGAGGGTGTTTATTTTCTTCCCCTCATTTAAGGCGAGCAGCAGCAGCAGCAGCAGCGAGGAGACCAGTAAAGACCAAAATACACGGCGCTCGGTTCGTCATAACAGATTAAGATGAGATTAGGAAGAGATTAAAGAGAGTTTATCCACATATAGAGCTCTGCACTTATTTGGTCTGAGACCGGTTTATAAATATCTTCGATTTTAGATGAAGCCCTCGTGTTCTAATAGCCAGCACTGCAGCAGATCTGTGTCAGTCTATCAATTTATGTGAATGTAACTGAAGGATAATTATACGCAGGAATCATGACGGCGCGTACAGCAGATTAATCAGCCAGCGAGACACGGCGCATCATTTCATCTGATGGTTTTCATGGAGAAACAACACACACTTACACACTCCTTCCTCACACACTCAGACCTTACACACTTCTCCCGTATACACTCCTTCTAGACACAGACATATTACACTTGTCTCTTACACACTCCTCCCTTACTCACTCAACCCTTACACACTCGACCCTTACAGACATATTACACTTGTCCTTTACAGAATGTAACAGATAGAAAGAGACCGAAAGAGAAAGGGAGGGAGAGAGAGAGAGAGAGAGAGAAATAAGCCGAGTGAGAAAAAGTGAGACAAGGAGAAAGAAAGAAGGAGGTAGAGGAAAAAAAGAGAAATGAAGAGCGACCGAAAAATGAAGAGAATAGGGAAAAGAGAGTCAGAGAGAAAAATGTAGTTAGATGTAGTTAGAATGAGGGGAACAGAAATAGAGAGAGAAGTGAATAAAGAAAGACTGAAGGGAGTGAAGTGTAGTGTGAAAGAGACACAGAGAGAGAGAGAGAGGATCAGAATGAGAAACAGGCCGAATGTGGAGAGATAGAGAGAGGGATGGAGGAGGTGAAGAGGAGCAACATGAGCAGATGTGCATCAGCAACACCATGATGTGACGTTCACTTTAAACACCCAGAAAAACACCAGTGTGTGTGTGTCTGCCTTCACACCGTAGAGAGGAGTGTGTGTGTGTGTGTGTGTATGTGAGTGAAACTACTGAACATCTCCGATGCTGTGTGTTTTTTGCAGATGATGATGATGATGATGATGATGATGTGCAAATCTGGAGTATAACCTGAGATCACCCTGATTAATATTAATATTACTAATGAAATCTAAAATCAGCTAATAACCAAGCAGAGAACAGCTTTGCCACAAAGTGCACAAAATCTCTTACATCTTCTTAATTATGCAAATTATCCTAATTAAATGTTAATTAGTCAAATTAGCTTGTTCATCTAAAATGTTGCAGAGTCCCGAATTTCACTCCGGCGTCCTCCTCCGAGTCTTAATCACTGCAGCTTAAAGCCATTTGAAAGCCGAGCTAGCGTAACAGCAGAGTCGTGACAGCACACACCCCCGGTCACACTGCAGTTTTGGGGGGAAAAGACTGGTGCAGGAGGACGAGAGGGCGTCTGATTCATCTTCATCCCTTACCCCGGTCAAGGTCACCATGAAGGAAAAGAAATGAAGAGAGAAAAAGGAAAAATGGCTACAATCCTAAATATAGAACATAATGTTACAAACTGCTCACTCTCATCTCACCTCCCGTACGTGTGTGTGTGTGTGTGTGTGTGTGAATGACAGATTGTAATGACACAAACACACACACACACACACACACACAAACTTCTCTCTCTTATATACATACATGCATATCGTGTGTGAATGACTGAGATTATTCTGCTCTGCTGAAGGAAATACTCAACTTAAATCCTGTTTTCCTACTAAAACAGTGTAATAATTACACAGCCATATGTATCTGCTAAATGATTTATTACTAAAATAACATCTCAAACATGATTCCTTTAAACACAGTTGTGTCATTTAGTGACGCTCCCTAATCCTGCGGCGCTAAAAGCATCAGGAACACAGAGATTGTGAGTGAGAGCTGGTGTTGTTGAGGAAATTAAACAGTATAATGGTGTGATGTGCTTTTGGGCTTGTAGTGTGTTGTGTTGCTTGTTCTGCTCATCGTCATATCAATATGTAGGAATTAGTGTGAATGTTGAACAATAAACCAGCTTTACCACAGTCACACTTCACATGAAGAACCAGCTGAGCGTCCACACATTTACAGATCGACTCCATAGATCAGCTCAATGCCACCGATACCCGATCCAGCTGTTTGAGTCGTTATTGAAGCGATATCCCCTTTGTCTTGTAAATATCTTGTTAAAATCTTTTTATTACCCTTAATGTCTTCCTCCAACCGCCAAAGCAAATCTCACACTTCACATGCAGAACCAGCTGAGCGTCCATACATTTACAGATCGGCTCCATAGATCGGCCCAGTGCCACCGGTACACGATCCAGCTGTTTGAGTCGTTATCAAACTGATATCTCATCCACATATCAGATCAGATCATCTCTAATACAGTATATATAATAAAATTATTAATTTGGATTAAGTAAGTAAAAGCAGGAGTTATCACTTCTGTCTCTTTTTCTAAATCTGAATCAAAATGTAAGATTTATTAATCTTTAAGTCATGTGTTAAATAGAAGCATTACCCATAATGCCATGCATCCACTGGTGATAAAATTATTGTTTCTCTTGAAGTCCTTTTTGTTGTTTGAATAGTTTGGACAATTGTTTTAGTAATGTATTGTGCTGTTTTGTTTTAGTTGTGAAGACATCTGTTATTGTTGCCGTGGTGATCACCGTTTTTTAGACACCATGTCACAATGCATAAAAGAGTGAATGAGAAGTTATATTTCAAATTTGGTCTAACTGCATTGAACTCTGAGCCCAGAATAGACAAGAAAAATCCTCATAAAATATTAGTTAGTGGAATTATCCGTATTGAGACTCATATCAGACAGCAACATCTGTAGCAAAGCTCTTACATATCCAAAATCAGCATCTTTATCTTAAAGCTCAGGGAGACTGCCCCAAAAAATCAGACATGCTGAGATCTCACCATCACTGCAACTCCCTTTCTCACATGCCAAAAGCTAATCAGACCGCATCGCAAGGTGCTCGAGATTAGACGTCACTCTTGCTCTCACTCTCTCGTTCTCACTCCTTCATTTCCTTCCTTGCACTCTTGAACTCTCTCTCTGCACTAGAGGTGGCATCAAAACGATAAGAAGAAATTTCAGGTTTGAGGTTCCACCGCCTCACGTCACAATCTGCTAAATCTTTTTGATTATATTAGTCTGATTAGTTCTCTCTGCCTTTTTGCCCACTTTCAAATGGGAGTGTGTGATGAGAGCAGCGTGGCTGGCGTTGACCTTTACCTTATCTTGTATGGGATTTAGAATGATTAATTGGCTTAGCGTGAAGAAAGCTAACAAAACGCCAAATCCTGCAGCTTTCCGACTGCTTCAAACATCCGTCTCCAAAAAGTGCTGCATCACGTGTCACCAGTTCACCACGACTGATGAGGGGACCGAAGAGGAGACAAATAAATGGGATATTTACGTTCAACAAAGAGGGAATGACAAAAATCCAGGCCAGAAATTAGCCGTAAGAAACAGCAGGAAAAACGGGAGAACGTCCCGGCTCTAATTAGCACGCGCTAACAGGAGAAACTGCCTGCATCAGGCCTTTTTACTGCTCATGTTTGGCAAAAGAGGAACGCTTTCATCACTCCAACATCTGATATTCTGTATCTTCACTGTTGCTGCTGAACGCTGTGTGCAGGTGGTGAAATTAGAACCGATAGATTCATGGAACTGGAATCAAATTGTCATTTAAATGAACTTCAACACGTTTTGATTACATTACAATCACTGTTGCCTAGCAACCAAATCAATCTCAAATCAATAGTTGGCTGTGATTATAAAAAGGACAACATGGACCAACAAGTCAATGTCCAATAAAAGAGCAGCTCTACATCCGTCTGACCAGTAAAGTCCTGAGAGACAGATATTAATACTCACTGTACAGGTGGGGGAGGAGAGAGAGAGAGAGAGAGAGAGAGAGGAGAAGAAGAAGCAAGGGGATAAAATAAAAGGGGGAGAGAGACAGAGACAGAAAGAACAAGAAAAAGAATGAGGAAAAAGAGAATAAGAGTGCAAAAGAGAGGGAAAGAGAGAATGGGAGAGAGAAAGAGTAAGAAAGAGACAGTAATAAGGGAGAGAGCAATAGCAAGTGTAAAAGAGAGGGAAAGAGAGAAAAACTTAGATAGAGGGAGTGTGTTACAATATTGAATCAAATCAAATCACAATTCTTCCTGTGCCAATTCATGCATTCCAAAAATCAATTCATAATTTTTCAGCTAACGTAATAACACTAGTTTACTTTTTCTGGAAACAAATTCACACACTGAATTGTAAGTAGTTTATGAATCGTAAATCGATTTTGAATCGAATCGTGATCCATAGAATATACAGTGTATATATACTGTATATTCTATGGATCACGATTATATATATAGTATGATCGGAAGGTTGTTGGGTCAAGCTGCGGTTCAGTAAAGGTACTACTGAGGTACTCATAAGCACGGTTACGTCCCCAAATTGATTCTAAGAAAACACACCTCCAATAAAATGTGTGTGAAAGTGCTGTTCAGCAGGTGATAGATTCTATTCGCACCATGAACAAATCTCACATATTAAAACCCTGGTGAATTTGAGAATCTTGTGGGTTTTAAGCACAACCTTCTTCTTAAGAACATGGTGAAAGAGGCACAATGAGAAAAATCTACAATACACAATGAGCGCTGTACAATGGACAATATACAATGGGCAAAAGTTAAGGCAGCTCGAGGGTTTTCTGTGTGCTTACTGAGCAGGTTTGTCCAAACACTAAACTGTACGTGAATCCCATATGCTAGCCGCCGGATTTATGGCGTAATTTCTCAGGTAGCAGAATGCTAGCATCTGGCGGAGGAGTACTTCAATTAGCATTAAGCAAAACTTGGCAAAGTCGCGAGCAGATTCCCTCCGACAAAAATCTAATGTAGAGCCGTGCAGAAGAGAAAGAGAGGAAGGAAGGAAGGCCTCCCTTTTTCCACTCCATTTAGCACTCTAATGAGATCCAACCAAATGGACCTGCCATCTCTTTTCACATAAAGTTAATTCAATGCAGATCAATATCCTGCAGAATTTCATCTTATTAAGCGGAACGCAGGTGTCTCGGGGCGGGGCGCACGGTAGCCGCGGAAACGCGCCTTGCCCCCGGCGCTAACCCTGCTCTAAAAATGGAGCCTGGGCAAAAAGCTCTGCTGTAATTGGCTGGAGGGTTTCTACTCTCTTTCTGCCTTTCGTCCCTTTTTCTCCCTCCCGAGTCTCTCTGCAGATAAAGCGCAGCAGGTTTAACTAGCACCTTTTCTCTAAACAATAGGTCCGGATTCCTCAGGGACCGGCAGCTTAAAACCGTCTCTAGAGAGAGCCGGAGAAAGAGCATTAGGAGCCCCGAGTCGGCCCTGAGCTCTAAAGATTCATGTCACCATTATCTCACACCGTAATTCTCACGCCTGGAGCTCGTGCCCTCGTTTCGTGTCCGCTGGCAGCTTTTTGTCCCCCAGCGATTAGCAGAGCTCCTGACACAAACACCACATTTTCTCATTTGGCAAAATATCTAGTGCCTTCCCCGACGCACGAAAATCCTCCGACAATGAAGGGCGTCCGGGACTCGGCCAAACACGGCATCGGAATTTGCAGTGTTTACAAAGCAGCACAGATTCTGGAGACAGAGTTGCATGTTGGCCTGAGAACCAGGAGGTTGTAGGTTCAATTTTAGGCCCATTCTTACTTCCAGCATCAATGATGATCTAAAACCCAAATCATGAAAGGTCCTTCACCTAACACCGGCAACCCTCTTTATTATCCAAGTTCATTTCTATATTCATAATTGATGTTCATTCCATAATACTTCATTTTCGACTTCCATTTTCCTAATTTAAGGACAGTGTCCCTGAGGCAACTTGGGGTTAAATGCAAGTCACTGTCCGTAGTAAGACCCTATAAGATTTCCTCGTTTTTCTATATTTTTCATTTGTATGTATTATCCTTAGTCGTTGGTTTATTGTAAGGTTTTTAACTTAACCTGTAAACATTTTAAATTCTAAATTCTATTTTTTGTATTTGCACAGTATTTGGATGGTTCAGGCTTAACCCTGGGCAGGCGCCAACACAGAGCAGGGCATTTAGGAAACATATCTTTCTATGTATATTCAGACTTGTTTTATTTAATTTGTTGTTATTTTCTATAGTGTGCATTTCACTGTGTGTTGTACTTGTATATGTATGTGACAAATAAAGAAACTTGGATATTGAATTTCTACAATTCTCGTCATCACAGTTAACCAGACGTCCTGCTGCACACCTCTGTCCAAATTCTAGCATTATAATTACCTTTCCCACTTACTTTAAGATTCTTGTTCCCCTCCCAACATCACTTGGGTCAACACACCAGTCTGATTTATTCTCCCATTCTAAATCATTCAACAGAGTTCAGAATCCCACAGCTGACCCCCAGACACCGCTCTGCAGCACACCGTCCTAAACCACTTCAAACCATTCCACCAACGACAAAGCCCCTTATCAGATCATCCACGGAAAACGTCTAAAATGAGGATTCCGCAACAGAGCGAGATAGAGAGGAGCGGGCGAGTCCGTGTCCTGGCTCCGGTTGACGCGTCGCTGGCGCTGGGCCTCTGGGAAAGCTGCCTTTGTGGAGTCAAGCGCTTTCAAGCCCGGGCACGCAACGGGCAACACGCCTATTATCGTCCATTTCACAGCTGGCCTGTTTGTTTGTGCTCCACCTAAGCGGCTACGTAATTACGGTGACAAGGTGTTTATTTCTTTTCCTGGCTTCAACAGCAGTGTCCGAGAACTGAGTCACTGTCTTTTATGTACATCACAATGGAAATGAGTTGGGCTGCTGTTACACTGATGAAAAGGGCAGACGTAGAGCCGGGCGAGACATCCTCAAATCAGCATCACGGTTAACGGTGAACATCTTAACAATGAATAAACCTCCAAATCCTTAACCCCAAGCTGCTGCAGGGAAAATCAGGAACTGGAAGTCGCTCTAGACGAGACAACATCTGCTGTAAATGTAAACAAACAATTATTTGGTGTGTTTGTTGTTCTCATAGGTGACTGACGAGCTGGGATGTGTTTTCTAGTGAAAGTGAATATATTTGTGATTTTAAAATAATGGAATGAATTTGATGACTGGTCATATGACATCTGTTCATGTACTGTCTCCTCACCTAAACGTACCCCACATGCGGAAATATGAACTCACACTGGGAAATATATTAATAGAATTTGCTTATCATCAGGATTTAAAAAATGATCTAAATAAACTTCATAAGCAAGATGATTGGTTAGATTTGATTTGCTGATTTGCAGACTTTCTGAATGCTGATGGTTTCTGTAGATTTTCTGAATAATGGCTCAGCACTAAGTGGACGTCTCAGTCTGCCACACAAATACGGATTGATGGAGAGAGAGACAAACCGAGTGAGAGAGAGAGATTAGCCGTAATGCCATCGTCTCGCTCCTTCTCGGCGTTTGGAGGAGGAATAACACAGAGCTGCGCTCAAAGAGATGTTTGTCAGCGTCAGGTGGAGCGCAGTAAGCGATGGAGTCTGCATGCAAACCAGGGGCCGGCCTTTATCAGGACCATCACCGGCTGCTACGGGAAAATTGGAAAATGCCCAGACATCTGGCATTAACACACCCTCTCCCCCTCTCTCTCCATCTCTCTCTCTAATGCGCAGCCATCAAGCCGGCAAAGCTGGGAACGGGAGATCATCACCCTCTATCCACCGCCGCATTTCTCTTCTGCACCGCTCCTTTTTTATTCATCAGCTGAGATAAATAGAGGTCCCCTAATCCTGCTGTCAAGGTGCTTTTATTAGAGGCTTAAAGCCGCAGTCACCGGCCACTACACAGGGCTTTTACCCACCTGAATTTTTTTCCCTTTGTTGGGCTCGGGCTGCAGTTTAACCACAAAAAAAGCGCAACTCGACCCGCAACACAGAGGCACAACAAAGAGGGTCAATACGACCGTCCCCATCCTGCACCGGACGAGTTTTAAACGTTTGCCCCACGTCCGGGACGACGGCGGTCGGGAAATATTAGCGTGACTTTAAGGCCGCCCCATTGATCAGCCCGATCTTTAGGGAAGGCAAGCGCTACTGGAAAAGGCAATCAGCCGTTCAATGCATCTAATGTTTCTCATTTCGCTGCTAGCACACATCCCCCTTTTATCCCCGACCACGCACACACACATATAAGCCAACAGCATATGTACAAGCTCATCTGGAGTCGTTTTTCTCAATTACCGCCTTTGTCAATTTGTCGTTCTGCCTCACCTCTCTGATGCCATCCCACTCCTTCATGGACTCCTCTGCACCATCGAGCCGCTTCATGGATCGGCCAAACCCAATAAATCTATACTCTAAAGATCGGCAAGGTGGAACTCGCTCAATGCTGGCTCCCAGTCTTTCTTAATCCGACCACGTGTTCCTCCGTCCGCCCGAAAAACCCAAACGCAGCTGTGCCCACCTGCGACGTGCTGCCGGGGCCCCGAACTCGCACATCAGGCGTTTAAGCAACGATTATTCTTAATGCTCACACCTGAAATGACACGCAGTGGCGGCGATTAGCCGGGTCAACGCGTTTGGCAGATGTTCAGACTCTCGGTCTCTTACGCAACAGCTCAGCACAAAAACACAGAGAAACGAGGGGGGGAAAAGAGAGTGGCTGAATAATACGCTTTGGCACGCGACCAACTCGCTCCGCTGTGGCGCATCAGCAGCGCCGGAACACACCTTGCTTGTCAACAACTTTTAGGCACCGCCACCGCTCTCGCATCACACCTGGGAGACACGTCATCAGCACTAGCATTAACAATCCCCAAAAATGAACTGAGTCAGCGTTTCTCCACTCTCGCCCCCACAACACGACTCGGATTCGCTCGTACTTTTCTACCCTACTAATTAACTAATCAGCTGCTTAGACAGTAGGGATGCACTGAGTCGACCGATAGCAGGATTGACACCTAGGATTTGGATACAGCTCGATAATAAGTACCAGTCTCAGACTCACTCACTCAGTGGAGGAGACTGGTATCTGAGTACCAGTACCAAGTACCGATCCAATAAGCTGCATGTCTCACTGTGGGAAAGAGACTGGGCTCATTCTCGTCATCTAACTTATCAAGTATCAAATTGTGCATCATTAATATAAATTTCTCCAAAATTATCAATTACAATTAAAGTATGAATCTTTTAGTGTGGCAATTTCAAATTTTTATCAAAAGAGAGCAAATTGTAAATATAAACTAATCCAAACAAATCAATTAAATTCATACTAAATTCAAATTAGTATTGTAATAAAAACAGATCAGCACTTTTTAGTAATATTTGGTATTTGAGTCAGTATCTGATATCATCATCGGGTCGGTTCCCTGCTCAGATCTTCTGTGGTTGAGAAAACCTCAATCTGCGCAAAGCACAGCAATGCCGATGTAATCGACCGTTTCTGACCACAACTACCACACCCTCAGCTTTTACCAAGTGCTAACTCGACCCTACAACCTCCCCATCACCAGGTTGCCCCTTCTCGCCCCTCAGAGTCGGACAGTTGGGTGGTCGGCGGCGCGTTAGGGCCGTTAATGCGGATTTAGAGCGTGTCTCACCTCAGGCAGCGGCATGCCGTTGATGATGAGGTCGGGCTGTTGGGGGCCCTGTCCGGTGAAGGTGTGGTGGTAGCTGTGGTTGGGCGCCGCGTTCCGGGAGTTCTGGCTCTCCACGTTGAGGAAGGTGCTGTCAGAGCGCCGGCAGCCCAGCGGCAGAGTCTGCTGGTGGTAGTCGAAGTAGTTGAGCGAGGAGGTGAGAGACGAGCAACTCACCACGTTCATCTTGTCCGTCTCCTCCACGTCGCGGGGAACCAGCCGGATGTCGTTCTTGCTCAGCTTCTTCTTCTTGCTCGACTTCTTCTGGTTGCCATAGGAATACTCCGCCACCCTGCGCAAGTAGAAAAAACTGAACAGACTCAATAAAGCAGTGCTCTGCCTTCCCCGGATCAACGCCCAGTCAAGGCCGGGGCCCGGGGACGTCCGGGAGAAGAGGGACCCCGGGCTCCGGCAGTGACCGCGGCGCTGGGCCCAGACCCACTGGCGGCGGCATTGACGGAGGCGGCGATGACGGCCGCCAATGGATTCGACATTCCACGATTTGTTTGCATTTCCATGCTCGGCGGCACGACTCGACACAAACAAGCAGCACGATGCAAACATGCCAGACCACAACAGCACACACGGCGACAAACGACACCGAACCACAGCGGGAGGAAGCAATAATATTCAAAGCTCCGAACCGCAACTTTGGCATTCCGTACCGGTGAGCCTCCCTCCGGCCGTTGGGGGCCAATTTGAATTTTTCTGTACATTTCTTCTCTTCCAGGCTATTTCGGGCTGGAGCGGAGAGATTTTGACTCTAATCACAGTAAATGAGGGACATTGAGATGCTCGCCGCAAGGCTGCTTTGCCTGCACTATTTCCAGTCTGGACACGGACGCTCATAAAGTGCAGCTTGTGTTGTAAGCAGCTTCCACATTTCCCTGCCTTACCCGGCTGACCCCTTTATTTTCCCCAGAGGATCGTTATTATCCTGAAACGCTGTTACAGTTAGATCTTTTCAGTCTCCTCTGAACTTTCAGATGCTCGTTTTTAACGTGATCCGAAAGGAAAGGTTTTGCCTTTTCTTTCTCCTGTTTGTCTTTTCATTTTCTACGTTGGTAGTGTCTAACAGTCATTCTTTATTTTATTTGACGGAGAAAAAAATGAAGGCCTTTATCCATGGAGGGCATCGTAAAAGCTGCTTTCCTCATGGAATTCAAAGCAGGTAAAAGATAAAAGCAAACTGTATATGAAATTTTCTGAATAACCGAAAAAGAAATCAGGGTTTTTGCTTTGTACTCTAGTTCCTGAACATAGACGACAGCAAATTGCAAAAGCGCACAAATAAATAATTCCCTTACAAACGCTTTGTACCAACATGGACTAAAGCACCTAAGAGAGAAAGTATTTTCAGGAAGATTACTGCTGTCAAGCATAAAAGATTTTTCTATTCTTAAATCTAAAAATAATCATACATAATTGAAAGTATCACATCACTGTAGCGACAAAATAGCGGTGTGACACTTGCATTTGTCTCTCTTTTCATTCTCCCCCCGCCCTTCCCCACATCGCAAGCCCCACACTCGCTCCACTCGCATTGTTCTACAATTTCATGGAATGAGAGCGGCTGTGTGAAGAACCCGAATTCCCTCAATGGGAAAGCAATCCCATGAAGCGCGGATCAGCCGATAAAAAGGGAGTCTTTGAGCAGAAGAAATGCATATGAAGCACTCTCACTAACCCCCTACCGGGAGAGCTGGAAACCTCCACTGGGTTCGGATCTGGCACGGGAGGAGAAAAATAAACCTAAAGCGCGGCGACGTGCGCACGACGGCCTCCTCTCCAGCCGAATCTCGCTCGGCCTCGATGCTACAGCTTCCTCCCAGTCTATAAGGAGCCGCGAAGCCCCGAGCCACGATCCGCCATGCATGACTATGCTCGCTCACCCAAAACGTCCCCGTTAATACGCCGGATAACGCCTCGTGTTGCATCCCACGACAGGATTGTCAACAAAAATTATGTTCGGTGCAGAAATGTGAGGGTGGCTTCAGGTTACATTTGCAAAAGCAATTTATATGGAAATGTTGGCTGGTAATGTAGTGACGGGAAATCAACTTAGAAGCTCGATGTAACAGATTAATAATACGAATTCTAGCAACTAGATGGAGCAAATTACCATTCGGCCTCTACACCTCGTGCTCAAGACTTTAGCCATGCTACACTTTATGGAAGAGAGGATTGCAGCTACAGCTTCTAGGACGCTTGCCGTGCGTACTGGTATAAATTCTCATATTTGAGCAAATTATCGATGGGTATAAATCAACTAATGAGGGCTGTGGAAAAATCTGATTTGAAATCACTGAGTTTAATTCACTTTAATGTATTAGACGTCTAGCACGAAATAATATCCATGATTGACATTTTGCATAATTTAATATTTATGCATAATTGACCCTTTCTAGAGCTGATTGAAAATTTTAAAATCAGATCTTTTTAAATGTAAGAACTGTCTAATAACAAAAAGAATATTTTGAATTTTCTTCTAGGTATAAAATATTTGTGGTTATATTTTTCCAGTGATATCAATAGTAGTTCTACACAGCCATGTCTCTCCTATTGTGATTCTTTTCCCCTTTGATGGGTATATTTTTGCTATTGCAGGTATTCTTGGCTGCACAGCAGTAAGGCCTAGCCACACACATACACACACACACACACACACCCACACACACACAAAGCTGGTCCAAGCCAAGCCACAGCGCATCAGACATGCGTTTCACTTCCCTGCCTGCTCGTCCTCCCTGACGCTATGAATAATGGCAGTGGGAGCTGCTCCAAAAAGTGCTGTGGTACCTGCAGTTGTACGTTCGGATTTCCTTGTTATCCCTTTTGCACTTCACCGCCACGAAGATCATGGTAACGAAGAGGATGGCGGCGATGGAGCCCAGGGCGATGATGAAGATGAGGGAGAGGTTGACGGCTCCGATCTGCTCCTGGGCGTTCAGGTCAGGGGAGAGGTAGATGACAATGTAGGCCGACGCCGACAGGGAGGTCTGGCCGTGGTCGTTGGCCACCACCGTGATCTGGTACGAGGGTTTGGAGTTCTCCCCGAAGGTTTTAGTGGTGCGCACCTCGCCGTTAATCTGGTCGATCTCAAAATACGCCATGTCACCCTCCGAGATGGAGTAGGTCACCCTCCCGTTCTCCCCCTCGTCGTAGTCGTCGGCCTTGATTTGCGTCACCAAGTAACCCACTCCGGCGTTTTTAGGGATGGACACCTCGGCGGTGCCGTTGACCAGAGGCGGGGTTGTCATGACGGGCGTGTTGTCATTTACGTCCAGCACCACAATCCGCACTGTGGCGTTGCTACTCAGTGAGGGGTCACCTCCGTCTTTGGCCGACACCTTGAATTCGAAGGTCCTGGTGTCTTCGTGGTTGAAGGCTCTGACCCCGTAAATTTCGCCGTTAGAGTTGACAGTCACATAAGACTCCACCGACATCCCCCTGACCTCCGATTTGATGATTTCGTATGAGACCGTGCCGTTCATGCCCAGGTCAGGGTCTCGGGCGGAAACAGCGAGCAGAAAGGCCCCAGGCACGTTGTTTTCCAGCACCATGGCTTGGTAGTGGGGTTTAGTAAAATAAGGAGGGTTGTCATTTTCATCTGTGACTTTTACCGCAAAGGACTTGGAGCTCCTCAGTGGGGGATAACCGCTGTCCTCGGCCAGAATGGTCAGGTTGTACATGTCTCTCTGCTCCCTGTCCAGCCGGCCGTCGACAAGCAAGGTGGAGAAGCTCTCGAACTCGTTAAGTCTGAAAGGCACGTTACCCTGCAGTCTGCACTGCACTTTGCCGTTGGCACCGGAGTCATTGTCCGACACCCTAACCAGGTCGATCACATAGCCGAGGGGTGCATTTTCGCTCACCTTGACCATCTCGCTGTTTTCCGACAGCAGTTTGATTTCCGGTGGGTTGTCGTTGACATCTATGACATTAACAATCACTTTGCAGTGAGCCGGGATGGAGTTGGGACCGAGGTCTTTGGCTTGTACGTCAATCTCATGCACTCGCAGCTCCTCGTGGTCCAAAATACCGTTGACGGTGATGATGCCAGTCTTGGGGTCAATCTTGAACATTTGCTTGGTCAGATTAGAGACGAAATTAATAAAGGAGTACAGTACCTCTCCGTTAGTCCCTTCATCCGGGTCAGTGGCGTTCAAGTCGATGACTAAGGTGTTGAGGGGCGAGTTCTCCATAACGTTAACTGTGTAGACGGGCTCGTCAAACACAGGGTTGTTGTCGTTGGAGTCGATGACTTTAATGTTGAGCTGCACCGTCCCAGTTTTGGGAGGGTCTCCTCCGTCCTCAGCCGTGATTTCAAAGGTGTAGTGCGACTGTGTCTCTCTGTCCAGCGTCTTTTCCACTACCAACTCTGCGATTTTGGACCCGTCTCCCCTGGTTTTAATCTCCAGGCCGAAAATGTCATTGGGGGTGATGGTGTAGGTCTGGATGCCGTTGCTTCCCGAGTCCGGATCGCTTGCCCCCTCTAGGGGAAACCTGGTACCGGGTGCGGCGTTCTCCGAGATCTCGATGTCTATGTGGTTGGTGGGGAAACGCGGCGCGTTGTCGTTCACGTCGATGATCTCGATTTTAATCACGCAGATCTCCATCGAGTTGCTCATCACCTCCAACGAGATAATGCACTTGGGTGTCTGTCTGCACACGGCGTCCCGGTCGATCTTCTGCTTGGTGATGAGCAGTCCGGCCGGGCTCAGGTTCACCCAGCGCGGCTCCGAATTGGAAATCACCCGCAAATAAGGCTGGCGGTTCCCCAGCGTGAATCCCGCAACTTTGGCGTCTGCGGTCACGTTGGCGATCTTCGTCCCCGCGCGCAACTCTTCCTCCACCGAATATCTCAAGCTGAAAACGGCGCTGGCACCGGTCCAGCACAGGACGAAACACAAAACGATTTGTATGAAATCCATGTCCTTTGAATGCACGGGACCTGTTGATGGATTCCTCCTTCTCTAGTTTATTTGCATCAACAAGCTTACAGCCGGGAGCGACGCGAACAACCCCGTCCCAGCTGCTTCTCCTGCCCAGTTTCACCAAAAGCACCGCGTCCGACAAATATCCTTAAAAATAAACCAAAGGGGCTCTCTGTCCGCGCTGAAAATCATCGGAGTGGTGGAAACCAATAACTTCCCATTCACTTCATCATTCCATCCGCGTCCTGCATCAACCAAAAAGATTTAAAATGCGTTTATTTAAAAAAAAAATCATGACGCGCAACAAAATAACGACACGGGAGCATCTGCGCAGTTCAAACGAGGCGACAACGTATCACACACCGATATTGTGAATCGACCATTTTGTGTCAATGAGGAGAGAAAAATAATGGTCGGAGAGGAGCAGCAGTCCATAAGTTAGGCTTAATTAAGAAAATATTATAAATCTTCCAGCTCAGTTACGAGCAGGCGCGCGATTCCAGGCGCACACATATTTTATTTTTATTTTTATCTAAACAAGACATTTCCTTTTAAAAGCATGTTTTATGCCCAATCCAAATTGTAAGGTTTGTTAGAAATTCAAATGCACATCATCCGTGATTAGCCTACGTCAAGGCGCATATCCACTGAATGGCTGTATTTCTTAAGAATCCAGAATGAGAGTAAAACTGAAGAAGGACGTGGAGGGAAAAATTTCGGTCAGTGAAGGAAAGCAGAGCAACGACCACAATAATAATGCAAAAAAAATGTGTCTTTAATTGTGCCAATCCTCCAGTATTCCCCAAACCGAGCGAGAATCGGGAGGCTCCTCGAGTTTAAAATGGAAAAGGGAGAAAGAGGAAAAACAACAAGTCTGGAAGATTTTCTTGCAGCAAATTTCTTCACATGAGAGACGCGGCGGTAAATCAGCAGGTCCTCATCCAGGCGGAGCGCAACTAGAAAAATCCGTTTAAAGTGGCCACACTGCGGGCTTCAGAGTTTTCCCGCTGCCCGTCTTTATAGGAGCTCTGTGGAAACTCGGGTGGAAATATCCCGTGCGCGTCTGCGGTTACGTGCGTGATGCTCTCCTCCGGTGCGCTCCTCCGCCGGTTCTCTCCCCAGTTACTCTGCGCGTCTCCACTTCGTACTGGCGAACGCGCAGCTCGGTGACTCGCGCTCAGGCTCCGGACCCGCAAAACCCCGCAGCCAATCAGCGCGCGCTCCGGGGCGTGGCCGTTGCGGGGGTGGGCGTGGTTACACGGGCGCGCGGCCGACGCGATTGGTGCGCTTCTCCTCAGCGCGCTCCCGATCCGCCCGAAACGTGCTTCAGAACCGAGTCACGGCGCAGATTCGGGAGCGGTGTGGTGGTGTTTTTAATTTTCCGCGTTTGTCTGATCTCATATTCGTTATTATTATTATTATTATTATTATTTTTTTTTTTTTTTTTAAGAAAACATGTATCCGGGGCTCGGTCTCGGATGGGTTTATCGTGACGTGACGAGATGCGACGCGCGTAATTCTCTCTGAATTACCTAAATGATACTACTACTACTACTACTACTACTAATAATAATAATAATAATAATAATAATAATAGAAGTAATAATAATAATAATCATCATCATCATCATCATCATAACCGGTTTATTTCGTTTATGTTTGACAGTATTTGGAAAGGTAAAACTGAGTGAGCACACGCACGTAATTAAGGCACGAGATCGCGTTTCAGTTTGGAGCGCGCGCACAAGTATAAATTCATAAATTTGCACCTGAAGAATGAGAACAGCAGCTTTTTGTTTACGACAATCTCAAGCAGAAAACGCAGAGAAAAAGTTGGTCTCAACATCTAATCAATACTCCTATAATTCTCCCCTCTCTCTCTCTCTCTCTCTCTCTCTCTCTCTCTCTCTCTCTCTCTCTCTCCCAAAAGCTCTGCGGCTCAATAAACTTTGTCACAATACTGATTCTGCATTTTTCCTTTGACACCTTATTGTTCACTTTTCTCATATTTTAGCAGCTCTGGCGCTCTAACAGAAATAACGTCTACACCTCTGCATCTCGCCTCTAATTCCAACAGTCATGCAGGAAGCCTATTTGCGCCTGATTTTGGAGAGACTTTCTCTTTTTCTCCTCCTTTTCGTCCTCGCTGCTCCATGGCAGTAATGTGTGGTGATGAAGGTGCAGCAGGTTTATGTGCATTGATCAAGAAGTTGTGAGAAGGAAAAATGGGCCTGTCTCACTGAGAGTGCGAGTATTTTAGGCATAAATCATGGGCCTGCTCGTTTGTAACATTGGTAAGATGTTAGATCGTTTAAACAGTTGTTGGTGTATAATTAGATGAGTTCATCTATCTCACTTTATCTCACACACATATTCTAGCACACAAGCACAGTCATTAAAATTTCACATATGCATTATTCATGTCTACTACATGTTATTTTTTTCATAAGACTAATATTAACATCCCTAACACAACATCAATCTGATTATATATATAATCATCTTGAGGTGAAGTGATGCTTTCCTGTCGTATTGCTGATGTCAGGTGCACCAAGAACACAGCACACACACATTCACGAATTTCTATCTTTGTGAGCTGTCTCCATATTATAAAATCCTACATCTAGATAACACCAATCCTAACCCAAACCTTAACCTGAGTAACCAAGATCAAATCTTTTCTTTCATTTAGTTTTTCAAATAAAAGCTGGAACTTTTCTAAAAGCATACAAACATGTCCCCACAAAGTCACAAATGACAGGTTTTCCTCTCTTTTAGGGCACAATCATAACCACCCACAATGCCACTCAACCTCAGTACTATGATTATTTTAATATTAATACAGAACATTACATTAGTTTTAAGACTTTATGAGATCATATAGAGACAGTTGAATAACAGTATGTTTATGATGTTTAGAGTTCATCCAAAACACAGTCTTGTATTGCTCTTCTTGTGAGGTCCTTTCATCGACTCCCATACTGACTAAATATAAATAACACCACACCACGCCCAGCGCGAACCTTGGTCTCTGTAACCAAAGGTAAATATTAAAGGTAAATAATATAAATATAAATCTTTTCGTTGATTTACCAAAAAAAAAAAAGGGTTGTTGTTAAACCCTTTTTCTTTTTTTAAAGACCAGTCCTCCTACTCAAAGATATTGTAAAACGCCTCGGAATATGGACAAATCTTTTTAAAGCATCTTTTAAGGGCTAGTCGGATACCCGCAAGCCCCTCGAATACATGAACACACACGTTGTGCAGCGGTGTGTGTGACTTGGTGTGTGTGGTGCGGCGCTGGTTTTCGGGCCGCTGCGCTTTTTAAGTCACAAGAGTGACACCTAGCGGCGCTCCGCGCGTCCTCACGCTGGAGAACATGGAGCACCGACCGAGCACAACACGAGGCCTGACGCGGATGTGGAGCTTCACCGCAACACGGTGCTTTAATTCTGCAGCTCACTGACACGAGGAGCGTTTAAACACAAATATAATGTGCAAAACAAGCGACGCAATGCTAATCGGACAGTTTGCAGTGTAACAGTTAGGGAGTTGGCCTCGTGATCGGAGGGTTCCGGCTGGTAAAGTACCACTTAGGTACTCATGAGGAAGGTACTGTCCCCAAGTGATGTTCCACGGGTGCTGCCAAAACGTTGACCAGTTCTTCTTCACAGATGGATCAAATATAGAGGTCACATTTGTTTTTTGGTTGTGCTATATTCACAATGACAAATAATCACTCACTCCTTCTGATTCACATTTCCTCCCCATTACTAAAACATAGTATTCCAAACTCAACCTCTACCTTGCAAACACCCGACCAACTTTTTTCCTTTGTATGTACCGAAGGTGTTGTTCTTGGGTTTGTTCTCCAGCCTCTCGAGCAAGCAACAACTTGCACAGTCTTACACCATGAACAAAACACAGATGTCATTGTCCTTGGGCATTTCCGTCCATGTTTGTTTCCAGTCTGAGCTGCCTTTTTTCCAGTGTTGTTTTTTTTTGGGGGGGGGGGTCAGACCACCGGCTCATGTTCGCTGAAAACTTCCCCATTGGGCCTCATCCGATTTTACGGGCCTTCAAAAGCCTTGCATCTCATCTATAAAACAGAGCAAGGATGTGGAAGGTGTGTTTTTTGCAGTGAGTTTTTATCCCATTAATAAATTGTTAATGGGGAGGTAAGATTAAACTGTGGGGGAGACATTTTTTTTCCTCAAGCCTTTTTATAATTCATGTTGAAAATATAGCGTGTGGTAAGGCCCATCAATAAACCTCTGAAAGAGAGATTTTATGTGCCAACTGGATTCTGGGCTAGGCAAGCTGTGCTTGTTATCCCTTTTTTCCTCCTCCACCTCCTCCTTCTCTCTGTATTGATGAATTCATTCTCACGTTCTGTCTATTAAACTCCACGTTGACATCCCAGTATTAGAGAGGGCACAGCTCTCTCTCTCGTCTTCGTCTTTCTTTCTTTTCTTTTGTGCTTTATGTTCACGTGCTGTTTTTATATTTATTAATTTGAAGTGATAAATAATCGGGATGTGATGAGACACTCAGCTCACCAGATGAGATGATGCACAAAATTTGAGATGAAACATATGAGTGAAATACGTGCTTTTGTTTGTGAGGAAGACATGAAAAGTGGTGTGTGTGTATGTGTGTGTGTGTGTGTGTGTGTGCGCAATGTATTTAGTGCATGAAGTGACTGGACTCTCTCTTGTATGATTCCTCCTGCATCTCTTCACACCATTACTGTGCATCAGCTTTTTACTTGTAATTGAAGTGTAAATCATCTCATGACATCATCAGATTGTACATTATCACATCAACATCTTGATTAAAACATGTTGGAGGTGTAATCCCTGCAGCATCAACAGATTTAGGAACATTAACAGATACAATTAGACTAGGATACTGCTGAACACATCACACCCACAATCTCCACATAACACACAACTCGTCTTCTTGTTGCTGCTTTTGTGTGTTGCTATTCACAGTGCTGGGAAATATACTTCCAAAACGTACTAGATTAGAGATGAGTAGTTAGTGTTATTTCAAAGTAACTGTTTCCATTCCAATATTGCTGTCTCTGAATTGTCATTTGTTACACGAGTCCTGCATTACTTTTGAGTTACTTTCACCAAAATAAGTGTGGAATAAAATGGTAAAATGTAGTTTACTGTAGTTGATTCTGCATCCAGTGAAGGGTGATGTGGTGCAGCATAATGACTGTAGACATACACTCTGAAGGAAATAGCTCTTTTACTCACACTATTTTACTCCTGTCACAAAGCTCTCGTGGTGTTGGGGATTTCATTAATAAAAGCAAAACAGCACAAAATTTCGGTATAAAAGTGTATTGTAACATGATACTGAAGTATGTAATGAGTATAATGTTACTAAAAATATATTAGTAATGCCTTACGTTACTGCGTTACAACAAAAAGTCATACATTACTGTAATTATGTAATTGTAACACGCTGCTGCTAACATATTCTGTATTCACTATATGAACTTGAAACCATATTAGTCACCTGATTGGAGACCAAATCAGTCAATCAGCTTTCTCCAAGCCTGTGATTGGCTGCATTTTTGGCAGTACCAAGAGGCGGAGTTGAGTGTGTACAGACGGCAGATTTTGCTGGTGAAAGTTCCACTGCACGTTCAGAATTTTAGCACAAAAATAACGCCATACATTTTCACAAGACAGCTTTACACCTCAATGAGAAATATCGTTACGTTTTAATCTCACCACACCCCTAATAAACAAGCACTGGAGGCCACTCTTACCCAGTGATTTGTGTTTTTAACGATTCATGTGCCATTAATTAATTACTCTGGAATATAACATAATGCTACGGCAGTGTGTATTCTCTACCGTATCAGCAGGGCTGGATCGCTCGTTGTTTTCCCCCTTTTTTGCCGGTTTTGATCTGCTCACGCGCTCGGTGAGGAGACGCATATGAATGGGGGTTGTAATCTAGCCGGGCTCCATTCATTTTAATGGAAGAGAAATGACCATCAAAGGCAGGGAGAATTGTGTGGTGCGTTGGGGGACTCGGTGAAATGGACCCTGCATCAACGCTCCGGAGAGCAGAGATGGCTCTGTCAAAAACCCACAAACACAGGACGACACGCGGGGGCTTTGAACTTCTTTGAATTGAAGTTCTTTTTGAAAATGGGGGGAAAAGAGAACGGAAGAGAGCGGGGGGAGAATGAGGAATAAACCTGCCTTCTGATAATCTCAAATGATAAAAGCCGCTAAGAGCGTGGGATGGACGGGAGACGCTCCAGGTTTTGGGTGTCTCTCTCTCTTTTTCGGGCGTCTCTTGATCTCTCTGTTTTGGGTTATATTTTTTATTTTTGGGCTGTAGTAGTTTGGGGCTGCGGCCGCCGCCTCGGTTAGCCTCGCAGCCTTCCGTCTAAGCGGTGTGTGTTTGTGAATAACGTGTGTGCAAGGTGCGTGCAGGCTGCTTTGTGGTGGGGGGGTTTGGAGGTTTTGGGGGGAGACTCTCAATCACACGCCAGTTTTGAACTCTTTTTTAAGGCGTCTTGCTGGAAGCCTTGAGCCAGCGCGGTGTGTGTGGAACAGAGGGAATGGCTGATTTTACGCGGTGTGTTTGTGCCGGGGCAGGAGAGACTTCCCAGCTGCCTGCTTTGAGAGGAATATCTGAGCGTGTCTGGCACGTTGCTGCATCACTGCCCTGCTCGCCATCGCTCCTGCTGGACCTGTCTCTCTCTCTCTCTCTCTCTCTCTCTCTCTCTATCTGTCCATTTCTTGTTGTCTCTCTCTGTAACGTCCTGTTCTCGCTCTTCATTTTTTCTTTTCTCTCTCTACATTACGCTCACACTATCCCTCCCTCTCACCCCACGCTCTCTTCATCTTTCTCTTCTTCTTTATCTCTTTTCTTTGTCTTCCTTTTCTCTCTCTTTTTCTCCATTTCTCTCTCCCCATTTTTCCTTTTCTCTCTATCACACTCACTTTTCATGTTTCATTCCCTCTCTCAATCTCTCTTCTTCTTCTTCTTCTTCTTCTTCTTCTTTTCTCATCTTTCTCTTCATTTTTGTCTTTTTTCCTCTCTTCATCTATCTCTCTTTCCCTTTCTCTCCCTTTTCATTTCTCTCTCTCTCTCTCTCTCTCTGGTGAGTGTTGGTGCGTGTTGAGGATGTTGTTATGTGTCATTTACCTGCTGCTGTTAGTAAGACATTTGTTCTTAAAACCCACTTACACACTTTTCACCAGGATTCTGACATTTGCCCATGTTTGATACTTGTCTTTATTTAAAGGCAGAATCTACAAACGGTGAACAGCACTTTTATTCCAGTTTGATTGTATGTCTGTGCCTTGTGTGATCCGTAAAACATTATTTTGGGGGGTTTTCTTCAATTCTACACTCTAATAAAATCTGGTTCTTCATTAGTGCTCTGGAGAACATTTTATGCTGTTTAAGGTTGTTTGGAGGTTTCTTTAAGTAACACCTTATATCATGTTTTTTTTCAAAGTCAAAGGCAAAGTAAACTTTATTGTCATCTCTGCTATTTACTGTACAGGTATACAGAGAGACGAGACGACGTGGCTCCAGTTTTTACAGTGCAAACAACAAAGAACAAGGTACAAGGAACAAATAAGGCACAATAAAATATATAAATAGAATATAAAACATACACTTTAAACTAGAAGTAGAATTTAAATGTAAAACTTTAAACTAGAATGAGAGAAAATAACAAGAAAGAGAGACAAAGATGTGCAAAAATGTAGCAACAGTGCAAAAATTGTGTAAATATTCTAGTAGCAGTCAAGAGAAGAGGATTGCAGTTCGGCCAACATTAAATGTGTGTCAGATCAGCAGCAGTGTGAAGTGAAAATACCGTACCATCTGTGAACATAAACATTATTAATAAACATCTTCCCGAAGACAGTTTCAGTGCACATGAATGAGTCCGTATAGCAGCATGTGCATCTCAGTGACGGTGCTGTGTAAAGTGCAGAGGTGCAACAGAGTTAGTTCACAGTCCGGGTGTGTGTGTGGGGGGGAGTGTGAGAGCAGGAAGTGTGTTCAAGAGTCTGATGGCTTGTGAGAAAAAGCTATCACGCATTCTGGAGGATCGAGTCCTGATGCTGCGGTAGCATCTCGGAGGAGTGTAAAGAGTCCTTGTGAAGGATGTGAGGGGTCGAGCACGATGCAGGAGGCCCTCCTGATGCAGCGTTTGTAGAAGATGTCCTGCAGCGGTGGGAGAGACGCACTGATGATGTTGCCAGCTGCTTTGACAATCCTTTTGTAGCCACCTGTGATTGGCAACAGTGCTGTTACCAACCCAGACGAAGATGCAGCTGGTCAGGATGGTGCCCCTGTAGAACACCATGTTGAAGAAATGTGACCCTCCACGGCAAAACCAGTCGCTTGTCGTAACGGAGGTTTCCAAGAAAAACGAGCGTTTATGTTGCGTGGGGTAAAATTGTGGATTTTTTGTTTTTAGTGTTTTGAAACAGTGGAAGGTCTATACTGTACTGTTGTGAATAAATTTGGCTGAAAAACTTACCCTTTCCATCCTAAAAACGTGACTTTCTTGAGGTGAGGAATTCAATTCCAGCAGAATGTTAAAAGTTTGTGTTTTGACCGCTCTACTTCAATATTTACGGTAAATCCACTGCTTGACTAGCGTGAAGATATTTCTCCAGAATCCATCTCCGTCTCCCGAGTTCAGTTAACCTAACGCAGGTAGGCTATCCGTGTGGCTGTGAATGCAGCGTAGGCTAGCGTAAATGCAAACGTAGCCGCGACCGCACCAAGCGTCTGTGAGTGCTACGGCGATAGTCAACTTCAAAGGCAGATTTCTCCGTTTCCCACTTGGCGTGACAGGAGAAACCCGACTCCTTTGAATGTTGATATCTCAGTCATATGTCGTCCCATTCATTCCATATAGGTATCGTTTTGAAGCTTGATTTATGCCCTTAATAACATAATAACAATACAAATTTTGAAAATTTGCAACAAGCGACTGGTTTTGCCATGCAGGGTCACAAATTGTGATTTCACCCAGGGGAATGTGACTTTCTTATTGTCTGTGCTGGGAGACGTCGTTAACACTCGACAACAAAAAAGCAGAACTAATTTAAAGAACCTTCCGCAGTTTCAGTCACACGCAGCTTTAATTGGAAAGTTTATTACGTAAAGCAGTCAGTGTCAAAAAAACCATAGAGTTACATTCCTCATTATATCTTCTGCTTCTGTTTTCAAGGCTTTTTGATATGCTTGGCATAAGCCAGCACTCTGGGTAAACGCAGAGGAAAACGCAGAGGAATGTTGAAGATGTGTTTGAAGTTTGTGGATATTATGCCAATTAATAATTAGTAACCCAGTAACCCTTACAAAGATGAAGGCTGTCTAAATGTGTGCCACCGCTCTATTTGCTGGAGATTAATTTGAATATTTATGTGTTTAGATATCAATTAACACGTGGTTTCTATCATTATGCTACATTTAATCCCTGTAAGAGTCGTGTCTTACTAATTAATGACTATCCATCTTAGCCTTTGTAATGTCTCGGGCGAGTGTTTGAACGCTGGTTTAATATTGAACGCGGTGTTCTGCACGCAGGCCGGTCTTTTAAAGGACGTCGCAACTCACATTTTCTATTTTAGCTCTCTGTACGAATTAGCTGAAATTTGGAGATCCATACGGAGGCTGCAAAGCAGTATTTAGAATTCTGTGTTCGCTTCGCGCCGCAATATTCGCAATCATATGTTCAATACAGAGCCGCGGGGCGCCATGGCAATGTCATTACGCCTATGCACAGAAATCAGCGGCTTTTGTCTGGTCACCCTTAGGAGAGCGGAACAACCGTGCACGGTCGGTTATCCTCACCAGCATAGCCACCTACCATCAGAGATCACTCTACGGCCAATTAGCTTCGTGGCTCACCGCGGCTTCAGCACTACGTCTTGATTAACAGTGCAACATGTGAACTGCAGCAGCTGTAAACACACAGGTCTGGGTGGGAAAACCCTCTGTCTGATAGCATCTGTAGGACGGAGTGCTGATGTACACACACACTTACACACACACACACACACGTCATCACACACTCTTGTATCATCTCTGAGTTCCATAATGACTAGATGTAAATAATGCTATAAAATTAATTTTGAAATAAATAATGGCAATTGTTTTAAATAACACAGAATTTTCTATAAAATGACAAATAATCACTCACTTAATTCACTCAATTTCTACAATGTTCTCATGAACCATAAAATTGTGTTTGTCTTGTTCTACAGGGGACAGGCAGGTTCTCACAACTCCCTAAATACATGTTTCAACACACACACTCCATCACACATCCACCTAAACATGCCAATACGTACCCCAACGCACCAACACACACCCAGCACCATGTGTTTACAGCTGTTTCTCAGTGAAGACAAATGAGAAGAATGGAATCCATTAGCCTGCTTTGGAGGCCTCCATGTGAGCAGGAGCTGCACCGTATGGATGAGTGTGTGTGTGTACGCGTGTGTGTTGTTGTAGCGTAACTGGGCCATGTTAGGTGAATGTCAGCAGCAGGAAGGAGGGCGTGCAGCTGAGTTATGGCCGCGCAGCTTTTCCAGCGTGTGTGTTCTGGAGTTCAGCGTGGCTTTAGGGCAGAGAGACATGTTGATTGTGTTTATTTTTCTTAATCAAATCAGTCCATTTGGTCTAATATCTAAATATCGACCGCTTAAGTTGCTGGAAAAGCTTTATTCGTTAGCTGAATGGCAAATCCCTCCATCGTCTCTCCGGGCTGGTGTTGCAGCTTACGGCATAAACAGATACATCACATCGTACACTTATTTATTATATCCTCACTGACATGAGCGGTTAAACAAATGATTAAAAGCAATATGCCCAGATGTTTTCACTTCACTTTCATTATCCTCTGCATCGATGGGTATTTACCTTGAAAAATTGTGTATATATTTTTGCGTTTACGTTTCTCTATTTTGAAAAGAATTAATCGTGCCATAAAAATTAGGCAGATTTTGTAGGGGAGCGCATCAGCATATAAAATAGAGATGATTTTTAAAAAGTTTAATTAGTTATTCCTCTTCAGACCTCATGTGAAGACTAACCTTTCTTGAACTTACGTAAATTATATCACACTCCTCTTGTAGATTAGTCATGAAAAATCAGACAGAGGGAGTTTTATTTTTGTGTCAAGCAGGAAAAAATGTAATGATGTTTCCACTCCATTGGGAGGAAACCGGAGGAAACCCACATGAACACAGGGAGAGACACTGTGTGCACACTCCACACAGAAAGACCATACGGCCGATCGAACCCAAGACGTTCTCGCTGTGAGGTGGCAGCACTAACCACCGTGCCACCCACACTGAAATGTGAGCTCTTCATTTGACCCATCCATGAAGGAGCAGTGGCCTGCTTTTAAGCAGTGTGCAGGGAGCAGTGTTTGGGTACAGTACCTTGTTAATGAGTACCTTTGTGGTACTTTTATCGTATCCGGACTTGAACAGGCAACCCTCTGATCACCAAGTACCTAACTGTTAACCTACCCACTGCCTCAAATATATGTGTGAATAAAGTGTAAAGACTAATGTATAGCACTGTTCAAATACATGCTGCATATACCGTATATATCTTCTAGTAGTGGCCCGGCTCTTATTGACGCCCGTTTCCAATAAACGGCGGGTTTGAAGAGACGTCGCGACAAATAGAATAGTAGCCGGTCTCCTTTAAGCGCCGGTCTGTAGTAAGTTTGGAGCTTATTGCATTTCCTTACGTTCCGCAGGGGAATTGTCGGGCTGATGAGCACTTTCGTGCGAAATTCGGACTGGTGCAGGCCAGTGCTGATGGCATCATTGGCAAGAAAGTTCAGTAGACGTCTACCGTACCTGTTTTTCATGCTTACCGTATACTGCTTTAATAATACCGTACTGCTGTACTGATAATTTCATTAAATCCTGAAATGTTCATCCGGTGTTGTTGCCTACATTTTGTGGCCGTGAATTCGGTACCATACTGTATTTTACTGCCAAATGAACCCCGTTTACCCATCACCATTCCGTCTGCGAGGCAAATAATAGCCGGTCTCCAGCAACCGCCAGTCTCTTTTAAACGCCGGGCCGTCCAAATAATTTTTTGAATAAACGCCGGGGCTACTTTTGGAAGATATACAGTATATATAGAGAGAGAGTGATTGTGATTTTGAACACAGAACACCATCACACATAGTGCACCACAACAAAATGTGCATTTAATCTGCTGTAATTAACTGTGTGAATTGTGTTAGAATTAATACAGGGTTGAGGTGAAGACATGAACAATAAACCTTACATATTTCAACTCTAAATGAACATTAGAAAGCTGTAACCTGCAGAGTAAATCAAGTCCTGACCCAACCTCTATTTACCAGCAGTAAATATGATTTATTTTCTATACATTCATCCCAAATCACACAACTACACCAGCCTTTAACCCCAATCCAACTCTAATCTTAACTCCACCTCCAGCTTAACCCCAACACAACACAAACACTACATGAAACAGCAACGACAAATCAATAGTTAAGCAGTTAGTAGTTAATACAGCAGATGAAATGTGGTGTATACAGCCTGCGTTGAGGATGATTAGATGAAGCGCTTCACCATCAGGCGAGGCTTTATTGATGATGCCATTAGACTATGAGAATAAGGAGAGCCCAAATGGATTGAAAGGCGACGCGCTTCCAACCTCTACCGTCCTCAAACTGCTGCTATTAAGTGCCATAATAATATGTCATTATACTTATGTTTACACCAATCGTTGCAGAGTTTAATCCTTGGCCGCGAGCACATCTTCCTCCCAGAAAGACTGGCGTTAATCAAGAAACATCGGGCCAGAAAGTGCACGGCTATTGATTTGGAGAGAATGTGTCAGAAGTGAAATGGAGAGCTCTCAGTGTGATTGTGTGTTGAGTTGCGAAACGCCCAGCACGGTCAAATGCAGCGCTTAAGCTGCAGATAATATGCAGCGGGGCGTGTTTATGTATCAGCCATAAACGCTCCATCTCTCCGTTTCAGTAAAGTGGCCATCAGAGCTGTGAGCGGCCAGACCCGTCACACACATAATCAATAGGTCAGGCAATATTGCTTAAAACATTGCTTTTTCCGTTAGTGCATCTCCAGCCCTATATGTGTTATTATGTGGTTTATTTCTCTCTCTCTCTCGCTCTCTAATGTCCCCAGGCCTAGATAAACCTAAAGATCTCGTATTGAGTGGACCAGCAAGAGGACTTCCAAGAAGCTGAATTTATATTTGTTTATTAACATCATATTGCAATTTCCTACTTCAAGATTCAAGATTTTGTTTGCCACTTACATAGTTACACAAGTACAACATGAAAATTTAGAATTTTAAAAAGTTGACAGGTTAAGTAAAAATCTTTCTTAATCTGTGCTTAACCACCAGGCAAGTTATATAACATTATAGATGACTAGTTAGTGTTATTTCAGCATCATTGGTTCCAGTCGAATATTACTGTCACTGTCTCTGCTTTACTTTTGAGTTGCTTTCACCAAAATAAGTGTTTATCAAAAAGGAAACATCTCTTTTATCTCTTTTACTCACACTATTTTACTCTTCTACCAAAGAGTTTGCAGTGTTGGGGATTTTATTAATAAAAACCGTACCCGGAGAGCTGTGCATGGGGACGGTACCTTGCTCATGAGTCCTTCAGGTGGTCCAGTGGTTAGGATCCTCGTCTCAGGACCAAGAGGTTGTGGGTTTGAATTCTAGCTCCATCACTACCATCACTACCTCAACCACAAGCTGCGGCAGGGAGACTGTTCAGGAAATGGGCAACTGCAGCAGTGCTTGAAGACGGTACGTTGCTCATGAGTACCTCGGTGGTACTTTTACTGATCTGGGATTCCCTAACTGCTATTTCATATGAAATGACTTCGATTCAGTGAACAGCCATTCAGTGTTTTCTGATATCACAATACAAATTTGATTTCAATTCAGAAGACAGTGATCGACATGAGACAATATCATTTGCTGATTTAACACCATCACTTCCATTTATATCACATCACAAAAAGCTATTAAAATAGAATAGAACACATTTTATTTCTGAACTCAACCAGACATATCACTGGTCAGTTTTTAACTGTTTCTACACAAAATTTTTTAAAAATATTGCACAGACCTTGGTTCACCACTACTGTTAAAATATCTGTAAAACTTAAATGTTAATCATACTTTTTTTGCTGTTTTATTAAAAGACTGGATATAGACTTTTTCATATTGAAACTGTATCTAACCTCCTGCACATCCAGTGTCAATGTCAACTTCCACTTCTGTAGGAAATACTGCATCCAAACTGTCTGTCATCTACTTCTATTTCCAGTTGTAGTTTAAAGTTATATTTAATATTCCGTTCCTAGTTTAAAATGTATATTTTTGTACTCTATTTACATACTGTTTATTCTGTGTGCCTTATTTGTTCTTTGTCCTTTATTTCCTATTGCACTGAAAAACTGGAGCCACGTCGTCTTGTCTCTCTGTATGTCTGTACAGTGTATATAGCAGAGATGACAATGAAGTTTACTTTGACTTTGACTTTGACATTTAAATGAACATAATAATCTTTTAATACTAACATTATTGAACAACAAGGTACCATTACAATATCCTTTTTGGATCAATATTATGAGGTCATTGATCATTGATGTATCGTTACACGCCTAGGCAGCAGTAGTGTTGGTATAAACGTGCTTGTGTGTATTTCTGTCAGCTGGAGAGGATGCAGAAAATAATTTCATGTGATTTCATTCCCACAGAGGCTGGTACACAGCGGTGAGACACCGAGGCTTAGTGTGTGTGTGTGTGTTGTGACATGTTTAGTGGCGGTAGAGTGACCCGGCCATGTTCCAGTCCCACAGTGATTTGGGAAGGCAGTCAGAGAAGAGGTGGGTTCCTACAGCAGCATTATTCCCAACGCCGGTGTCTCCGCGTGTGTCGTCGACATTCCAGATTGCAAACATGAATCCCACAAAGCGGCGTGTGTCGTGGCACGATTGGATGTGCTTTGCATCAGGCTGGAATTAAAGGGGAAGGGGGAGAAGAAAGAAATTAGTATGGAAATTAGCCCGGTATAATGCCCCGAGCGATTAGAGGTGCTTTAAGGAGCAGTGAGGAGGTGGCAGTTTCCCGCGCTGATAGCTGCTCTGCGGCAAAGAGACGGATATAGAGGGAGAGATGGAGAGAAGGAGAGAGGAATGGGGGGGTGGAGAGAGAGAGCAGAAGAGAGGGAGAGGGAGAGAGAGAGAGAGCAGGAGAGAGGGAGAGAAGGAGAGAGGGAGAGAAGGAGAGAGGGAGAGGGAGAGGGAGGGAGAGGTTGAGTTGTTCTCTCCTCACTGCTATGAGTTAAGGGAAGTAGCTGTAGAGATGGATATTATTTGGTCTGCATAATTGCACATCCAATGTTGAAATGTCTACTCACTGCAGATTGCATAGAGTGTGTGTGTGTGTGTTTCAAGTATGTATATGTGTGTGTGTGTGTTTCAGTATCAACATATGTGTGTGTGTGTGTGTGTGTGTAGTTTCTCTTTCTCATATTCTCTCTGGGTGTTGTGTGTGTGTTTCGAAATATGTATATGTGTGTGTGTGTGTGTGTAGTTTCTCTTTCTCATGTTCTCTCTCGTTGTGTGTAAGTGTGTTTCAGTATGTATATGTGTGTGTGTTTCAGTATGTATATGTGTGTGTGTGTGTGTGTGTGTGTTTCAGGTAATAACTATGTATGTGTGTGTGTGTGTGTGTGTGTTTCAGGTATGTATATGTGTGTGTGTGTGTGTGTGTAGTTTTTCTACTCTTTGTCATATTTCTCTCTCGTTGTGTGTAAGTGTGTTTCAGTATGTATATGTGTGTGTGTGTGTTTCAGTATGCTTAGATGTAGTGTGTGTGTGTGTGTGTGTTTCGATATGTATATGTGTGTGTGTGTGTGTGTGTAGTTTTCTCTTTCTCATATTCTCTCTCGTTGTGTGTGTAAGTGTGTTTCAGTATGTAGATGTGTGTGTGTGTGTGTGTTTCAGTATGTATATGTGTGTGTGTGTGTGTAGTTTTCTCTTTCTCATGTTCTCTCTCGTTGTGTGTGTGTGTTTCAGTATGTATATGTGTGTGTGTGTGTGTGTGTGTTTCAGTATGTATATGTGTGTGTGTGTGTGTGTGTAGTTTTCTCTTTCTCATGTTCTCTCTCGTTGTGTGTGTGTGTGTTTCAGTATGTATATGTGTGTGTATGTGTGTGTGTGTAGTTTTCTCTTTCTCATGTTCTCTCTCGTTGTGTGTGTGTGTTTTGGAGTATGTATATGTGTGTGTGTGTGTGTGTGTTTCAGTATGTATATTTGTGTGTGTGTGTGCAGTTTTCTCTTTCTCATGTTCTCTCTCGTTGTGTGTGTGTGTGTTTCAGTATTTATATGTATGTGTGTGTGTGTGTGTGTGTTTCAGTATGTATATGTGTGTGTGTGTGTGTGTGTTTCAGTATGTATGTGTGTGTGTGTGTGTTTCAGTATGTAGATGTGTGTGTGTGTGTGTGTGTGTGTGTGTAGGGGTGTGTTTCAGTATGTATGTGTGTGTGTGTGTGTGTGTTTCAGTATGTATATGTGTGTGTGTGTGTGTGTGTGTTTCGGTATGTATGTATATGTGTGTGTGTATAGTTTTCTCTTTCTCATATTCTCTTCGTTGTGTGTGTGTGTGTTTAGTATGTATATGTGTGTGTGTGTGTGTGTGTTTCAGTATGTATATGTGTGTGTGTGTAGTTTCTCTTTCTCATGTTCTCTGCATTGTGTGTGTGTGTTTCGTGTATATGTGTGTGTGTGTATGTATATGTGTGTGTGTGTGTTTCAGTATGTATATGTGTGTGTGTGTGTGTGTGTGTGTTCAGGTATGTATATGTGTGTGTGTGTAGTTTCTCTTTCTCATGTTCTCTCTCGTTGTGTGTGTAAGTGTGTTTCAGTATGTAGATGTGTGTGTGTGTGTGTGTGTTTCAGTATGTATATGTGTGTGTGTGTGTGTGTTTCAGTATGTATATGTGTGTGTGTGTGTGTGTTTTCAGTATGTATATGTGTGTGTGTGTGTTTCAGTATATATATATGTGTGTGTAGTGTGTTTCAGTATGTATATGTGTGTGTGTGTGTGTGTTTCAGTATGTATATGTGTGTGTGTGCAGTTTCTCTTTCTCATGTTCTCTCTCTAGTTGTGTGTAGTATAGAGAGTGTGTTTCGAGTATGTATGTGTGTGTGTGTGTGTGTGTGTAGTTTTCTCTCTTTCTCTGTTCTCTCGTTGTGTGTGTGTGTGTTTCAGTATGTATATGTGTGTGTGTGTGTGCAGTTTTCTCTTTCTCTATAATTTCTCTCGTTGTGTGTGTGTGTGTTTCAGAGTATTTATATGTATGTGTGTGTGTGTGTGTGTGTTTCAGTATGTATATGTGTGTGTGTGTGTGTAGATTTCTCTCTTTCATGTTCTCTCTCTCGTTGTGTGTGTGTGTGTGTTCAGTATGTAAGGTGTGTGTGTGTGTGTGTGTGTGTGTGAGGTGTGTTCAGTATGTATATGTGTGTGTGTGTGTGTGTTTCAGTATGTATATGTGTGTGTGTGTGTGTGTGTTTCAGGTATGTATGTGTGTGTGTGTGTGTAGTTTTCTCTTTTCTCATATTCTCTCTCGTTGTTATTATTGTGTATGTGTTTCGAGTAATAACAGATGTGTGTGTGTGTGTGTGTGTGTGTGTACAAAGTGTGTTTCAGGTATGTATGTGTGTGTGTGTGTGTGTGTTTCGAGTATGTATATGTGTGTGTGTGTGTGTGTGTGTTTCAGTATGTATATGTGTGTGTGTGTAGTTTTCTCTTTCATATTCTCCTCTCTCGTTGTGTGTGTGTGTTTCAGTATGTATATGTGTGTGTGTGTGTGTGTGTTTCAGTATGTATATGTGTGTGTGTGTAGTTTTCTCTTTCTCATGTTCTCTCTCGTTGTGTGTGTAAGTGTGTTTCAAGGTATGTGCAGATGTGTGTGTGTGTGTGTGTGTTTCAGTATGTATGTGTGTGTGTGTGTGTTTCAGAGTATGTATATGTGTGTGTGTGTGTGTGTTTCAGAGTATGTATGTGTGTGTGTGTGTTTGGTATGTATATGTGTGTATGCAGTGTGTTTCAGAGTATGTATATGTGTGTGTGTGTGTGTGTGTTTCAGTATGTATATGTGTGTGTGTGTGTGTGTGTGTGTGTGTGTGTGTGTGTGTTTCAGTATGTATATGTGTGTGTGTTTCTCTCTCATGTTCTCTCGTTGTGTGTGTGTAAGTGTGTTTCAGGTATGTATATGTGTGTGTGTGTGTGTGTAGTTTTTCTCTTTCTCATGTTCTCTCATTTGTGTGTGTGTGTTTCCCAGAGTATGTATATGTGTGTGTGTGTGTGTGTGTGAGTATGTATATGTGTGTGTGTGTGTGTGTGTGTTTCTGGTGTATGTGTGTGTGTGTGTGTTTCAATACCTGTGTGTGTGTGTGTGTGTGTGTGTGTGTTTCAGTATGTATATGTGTGTGTGTGTGTGTTTCAGTATGTATATGTGTGTGTGTGTGTTTCAGTATGTATATGTGTGTGTGTGTGTGTGTTTCAGTATGTATATGTGTGTGTATGTGTGTGTGTAAGTGTGTTTCAGTATGTATATGTGTGTGTGTGTGTGTGTGTGTAGTTTTCTCTTTCTCATGTTCTCTCTCGTTGTGTGTGTGTGTTTCAGTATGTATATGTGTGTGTGTGTGTGTGTTTCAGTATGTATATGTGTGTGTGTGTGTGTGTGTTTCAGTATGTATATGTGTGTGTATGTGTGTGTGTAGTTTTCTCTTTCTCATGTTCTCTCGTTGTGTGTGTGTGTGTGTTTCAGTATGTAGATGTGTGTGTGTGTGTGTGTGTGTGTGTGTGTGTTTCAGTATGTATATGTGTGTGTGTGTGTGTGTGTGTAGTTTTTCTCTTTCTTGTTCCTCTCTGCGTTGTGTGTGTGTGTGTGTTTCAGAGTATGTAGATGTGTGTGTGTGTGTGTGTGTGTAGTGTGTTTCAGTATGTATATGTGTGTGTGTGTGGTTCTCTTTCTCATATTTCTCTCTCGTTGTGTGTGTGTGTGTTCAGATATGTATATGTGTGTGTGTGTGTGTGTGGCTAACCTGTTTCCAATTATGTAGATGTGTGTGTGTGTGTGTGTGTGTGTGTGTGTTTCAGTATGTAGATGTGTGTGTGTGTGTAGTGTGTTCAGTATGTTATATGTGTGTGTGTGTGTGTGTGTAGTTTCTCTCTCATGTTCTCTCCTAGTTGTGTGTGTGTGTGTTCAGTATGTATGTGTGTGTGTGTGTGTGTGTGTGTGTGTGTGTGTGTGTGTGTGTTTCGGTATGTATATGTGTGTATGTATGTTCAGTATGTATATGTGTGTGTGTGTGTGTGTGTGGTTTCTCTTTCTCATGTTCTCTCTCGTTGTGTGTGTAAGTGTGTTTCAGTATGTATATGTGTGTGTGTGTGTGTGTGTTTCAGTATGTATATGTGTGTGTGTGTGTGTGTGTGTGTTTCAGTATGTAGATGTGTGTGTGTGTGTGTGTGTGTAGTTTCTCTTTCTCTTATGTTCTCTCTCGTTGTGTGTGTGTGTGTGTTTCAGTATGTAGATGTGTGTGTGTGTGTGTGTGTGTGTGTGTAAGTGTGTTTCAGTATGTATATGTGTGTGTGTGTGTGTGTTTCAGTATGTATATGTGTGTGTGTGCAGTTTTCTCTTTCTCATGTTCTCTCTCTCGTTATTGTGTGTGTGTGTTTCAGTATGTATATGTGTGTGTGTGTGTGTTTCAAAGTATGTATATGTGTGTGTGTGTGTAGTTTTCTCTTTCTCATATTTCTCTCTACGTTGTGTGTGTAAAGTGTGTTTTAGTATGTATATGTGTGTGTGTGTGTGTGTGTGTATAGTTTTCTCTTTCTCATGTTCTCTCTCGTTGTGTGTGTGTGTGTTTCAGTATGTATATGTGTGTGTGTGTGTGTGTTTCAGTATGTATATGTGTGTGTGTGTGTGTGTTTCAGTATGTATATGTGTGTGTAGAGTGTGTTTCAGTATGTATATGTGTGTGTGTGTGTGTGTTTCAGTATGTATATGTGTGTGTGTGTGTGTTTCAGTATGTATATGTGTGTGTGTAGTTTTCTCTTTCTCTCATGTTCTCTCTGGGTTGTGTGTGTGTGTGTGTGTTTCAGTATGTTATATGTGTGTGTGTGTGTGTGTTTCAGTGTGTATATGTGTGTGTGTGTGTTTCAGGTATGTATATGTGTGTGTAAGTGTGTTTCAAAAGTATGTATATGTGTGTGTGTGTGTGTGTTTCAGGTATGTATATGTGTGTGTGTGCAGTTTCTCTTTCTCATGTTCTCTCTCGTTGTGTGTGTGTGTGGGGTATGTTTCCAGTATGTATATGTGTGTGTGTGTGTGTGTGTAGTTTTCTCTTTCTCATATTTCTCTCTGCGTTGTGTGTGTGTGTTTCGGTATGTATATGTGTGTGTGTGTGTGTGTGTTTTCAGTATGTATATGTGTGTGTGTGTGTGTAAGTGTGTTTCAGTATGTATATGTGTGTGTGTGTTTCAGTATGTATATGTGTGTGTGTGTGTGTAGTTTTCTCTTTCTCATGTTCTCTCGTTGTGTGTGTAAGTGTGCTGGTATGTATATGTGTGTGTGTGTGTGTGTTTCGAGTATGTATATGTGTGTGTGTGTGTGTGTTTCAGGTATGTATGTGTGTGTGTGTGTGTGTTTCGGTGTGTATATGTGTGTGTGTGTGTGTGTTTCGGAGTATGTATATGTGTGTGTGTATGTGTGTGTGTGTAAGTGTGTTTCAGTATGTATATGTGTGTGTGTGTGTGTGTGTGATTTCTCTTTCTCATGTTCTCTCTCTCGTTGTGTGTGTGTGTGTTTCAGTATGTATATGTGTGTGTGTGTGTTTCCGAGTAATAACCTGGTGTGTGTGTGTGTGTGTGTGTGTGTGTGTGTGTGTGTGTTTCAGGTATGTATGTGTGTGTGTGTGTGTGTGTTTCGAGTATGTATATGTGTGTGTATGTGTGTGTGTATGGTTTTCTCTTTCTCATGTTCTCTCTCGTTGTGTGTGTGTATGTTTCAGGCCTTTATATGTGTGTGTGTGTGTTTCTCTCATATTTCTCTCTTTCGTTGTGTGTGTAAGTGTGTTTCAGTATGTAGATGTGTGTGTGTGTGTGTGTGTGTGTGTGTAAGTGTGTTTCAGTATGTATGTGTGTGTGTGTGTAGTTTTCTCTTTCTGCATGTTCTCTCTGCGTTGTGTGTGTGTGTGTTTTGAGTATGTATATGTGTGTGTGTGTGTGTGTGTGTGTGTGTGTTTCAGTATGTAGATGTGTGTGTGTGTGTGTGTGTGTGTGTGTGTGTGTGTGTGTTTCAGTATGTAGATGTGTGTGTGTGTGTAAGTGTGTTTCAGTATGTATATGTGTGTGTGTGTGTGTAGTTTTCTCTTTCTCATGTTCTCTCTCGTTGTGTGTGTGTGTGTTTCAGTATGTATATGTGTGTGTGTGTGTTTCAGTATGTATATGTGTGTGTGTGTGTGTGTTTGGTATGTATATGTGTGTGTGTGTGTGTGTAGTTTCTCTTTCTATGTTCTCTCTCGTTGTGTGTGTGTGTGTTTCAAGTATGTATATGTGTGTGTGTGTGTGTTTCAGGTATGTATATGTGTGTGTGTGTGTGTTTGAGTATGTATATGTGTGTGTGTGTGTGTGTGTGTGTGTGTGTGTTCCAGAGTATGTATATGTGTGTGTATGTGTGTGTGTGGATTTTCTCTTTTCTCATGTTCTCTCTCGTTATTGTGTGTGTGTGTGTTTCAGTATGTAGATGTGTGTGTGTGTGTGTGTGTGTGTGTGTGTGTGTGTGTGTGTGTGTGTGTGGGGTGTGTTTCAGTGTATATGTGTGTGTGTGTGTGTGTGTTTTCAGGTATGTATATGTGTGTGTGTGTAGTTTCTCTTTCCTCATGTTCTCTCTCGTTATTATTGTGTGTGTGTGTTTCTGAGTATGTATATGTGTGTGTGTGTGTGTGTTTCAGTATGTATATGTGTGTGTGTGTGTAGTTTTCTCTTTCTCATGTTCTCTCTCGTTGTGTGTGTAAGTGTGTTTCAGTATGTATATGTGTGTGTGTGTGTGTGTAAGTGTGTTTCAGTATTTATATGTGTGTGTGTGTGTGTAGTTTTCTCTTTCTCATGTTCTCTCTCGTTGTGTGTGTGTGTTTCAGTATGTATATGTGTGTGTGTGCAGTTTTCTCTTTCTCATGTTCTCTCTCGTTGTGTGTGTGTGTGCAGGACAGACGTCTCTCTCTCTTTCACTCTCTGTAATGTTCCCTCTCATGTTCCCTCCATCCCTCCCTCCTCTACCACTCTCTCTTCCTCCCTCACTCACTCCCTGCTTCTTCTTCTCTCTCGTGTTCTTCCTCCCTCCTCCATCCTCTCTCTCATATTTTCTCTCTCATGTTGTCTCTCGCTCCTCCACTTCCAACTCTCTCTCTCTCCCTCTCTCTGTGTTCGTGTACCTTTTGTGTGGGAATGTTCTCCGCTTCTCCTTCCTTTTTCCCTCCGTCTCCCGCTCCCTTTCTCTCATGTTCTCTCTTTCCTATTCTCCCTATATTCTCTACCTCTTACTCTTTTATTATCACTCGCTCATTAACTCACTCTCTCAGTCTCTCTCTCAGGATGTTGATCCCTCCTTCATTTTAACATGTGTGCGAGCAGCAGTTCGGCCTGCAGCGCCTCATGTATGAATTATTAACTGTGTAAAAGAGGAGGAATAAAGTGCAGTGTGAGTGTGTTGAGTTCGGGTCAGTTGGTCAGTCTGTTATCACTGATCTCTCTCTCCTGCTCTGTCTCCCTCTCTTTCTCTTCCATGTTCTATTTCACCATCTCTCTCTTTTCCTTTGCCCCTTCTTTCTCTCTCATTCTCTCTCCCTTTCTCATCCCCAGAATTCTCTGTCTCTCACTGGGGTTTTGTCTCAGGTAATTGTGGTGCAGGTAGCTGCTGGCTACATTATCAGCTGTAGCAGACGTCCCGGTGTGTGTGTATGTGTGTGTGTGTGTCTGCAGGAGGGCGGGAGTAGGAGGGGTAAGAGTACCTGAGGTGATTGGAATTGGTCCTTTATCAGAATCAGCTCATGTTTACTGAGACCTGAGGGAGAGCTGAAGATCACACACCTGCCCTGCTGCTCTGCTGTCCCTCACCATCACCACAACACTACCATCACCATCACACCACCACAACCATTACCACCACAACACTGCCATCACCACCATCACCATCACATCATCATCACACCATCACACCACCACAGCAGAACCTCACTCAAAGGCAATTTACTTCAAAAGCCGCACACAGGTGGTGTAGCTTCAGTTCAGAGTGGAATAACAGGACATATAAACACCAACCATGAATAGCAAAATAACATCATGGGTTGTATTGATTTATTTTTTGTGTGGTATATGAAGTGAAATGGATGTGAACATCACAACACACACATGTTCAGTAAAAGCAGGAGCTGCACTGATAAAACATCACCACTCTTATGATTCATCCATTCAAATTCAAAGATTCTCAAGTAGCAGCAAATGCTACAACACAAAGATTTTTCTCTGAATAAGAAGACGTCAGACTGCATAATTCATCATGTGTCACCGGCTGTTTCCCAGAACATGGAGGTTAGGGTTAGGGTTAGGGTTGTGATTCGGGGGGGGGTTTAGCGCCAGTATGTAAGGAGAATGCACCTTTCACTCAGGGGCACACTCTGATTTTTGGAGGATGAAGTGAACAACAGCACCTGCAGGAAGAAGAGAGAACAGACGTTGTAAGTGGAGTTAGTTTTTGCCCTCACACTTCCTGCCCTCACACTTCCCCCCACACACACACACACACCCAGACTGTGAACTGACTGACTCTATTGCACCTCTGCACTTTACACATCATGTTGCACTGAAACTGTCTCCGGAAAGATGTTCGAGAATAATGTTTATATTTACAAACTGTACAGTATTATCACTCCAAACTGTTGCTGATCTGGCACACACTTACAGTTTTTCTTGATTGCTTTGACCTGCTTAAAGAAACTGCTTTCATGTACAACCAGTCTCTGCGAAGTATTGTTATGCCTTGTGCTACATACCGTGCGTTTCCTGTGTTTGCCTGTCTCCGTTTTGACCCATGCTTTCTGTTTTTGGATTACCCCTCTGCTTCTGGCGATTTGGATTTGTTTGCTTTGTGGACTGTGTTTTTTGGTTCTGACCTCTGTCTGAATAAACTCTTGGTTTTTGGTCAATCTACCCCTGTGCCTGCGACCTGGTTCTGTCGACTCTGCGTTTGGGTTCACCTGCCCGCCGTTACAATGAGTACCTCAGTGGTACCTTTACAGGTCCGAGACTTGAACTGACGAAACTCTGGTCACAGGCCACCTCCCTAACTGTTACACTACCAACTGCCCAAGGTGTATTTCACATTTTAGTGTGCCACAACATACAGAAGCACTACTAGAAACAGACATGAGGAGATGTTTTGTGAGTGTTGTGTAACCTTCACCACTACACTGCAGCGTTTCAGCACAAATCATGATGGAAAGCAAGAACCCTGCAGCTGCAGATGAGGCGGTGTTGCCGTTTGCTGCTTTATTAATGGCCTTGTTTGTACATTTCATATGTATTTCAAGGCAATTGCACATTACTGTACGTATTTCCGTTAAATTCTTTATGAGGCGAGGATGGTGAAGGTGCTGCTGATGCACATTACAGCTCACTGAGCCTGCAGAATTAGGAGAGAATCCATGCAATATGTAGCATTCATTAGAATATAGTGCAGAGTGAGAAGAAACACACATACACACAGTCATACACTCTCACTCTCTCTCTTCTGCCTTCTCAAAGTGTGTGTCTGTGTTTTTAGCGCATCTTTGGTTTAAATGATCCCATGATGAAAGCTAAACTGTGCATTGTTACACAGAAATGAACATTTTACTGGTCACTCTCAAAATAGAATGTAAAACTGATTTCTTTCTTGTTATTGACGCTCTTTAGATACAACACATGTCTCAGGACGAGGTGAGATTTAAAGTTTTTAGGTATTTGTGAGAATCTGGTTAACACTTAAGAACCTGAGAAAAGAAATTCAAGGTTCAAGAGAGTTTATTGCCCACCCAGCCTTGTGGAAAGTGCACAGAGGGCTGAAATAGTGATCTCCAGAGCAAAAACACTGAAATATAACATCACAAAACAAAAGTCGAAGTCAACTTTAATGTCATCTCAGCTATATGCACATAGTATAAATAGAGTATAAAATATAAACTCTAAACTGGCGATAGAAAAATAAAATATGCAATTTTATTTATACGAGGTATTCAATAATATGTGCAAATATTGAAGCAACAGTCAAGAGGAGAAAAATACAGTTATAATACCGGAGGTGTCTCTTTGCAGTAAGGGCCTGTATTCACCAAATGTGTTTTTTTCTGCTGGCAGCATCTATTTCTAATACAAATCCTATCGCTTCAGCGTTTCGAGCGTTAAGCGCCTTCAGTGGAAACACGACGCTAGTGGAGACGTTTTTGTCACAGCGCTCAGAACGCTTCAAGTTGGAATCCGCTCAACTATTAGAACAGCGCTGCACTCGTCAATTTTTTTCTATTAAAAAATAAACAGCATCTTTAAGACAGTACAGTTTAGCGTGGATGGGTTTGAACATGATGCAGCATGTAACAAGACAAAGTGAGACATAACAGCACAAAAAAGTACCTAAGATGACATATAGTGCAAGGCAGCATTCGAATAGAAAAACAATAACTACTAAAACTGAATGTACCTACTGGTCCTAATGAGGACAAAACTGCTGTTACAGAAATAATCTTGCTTTGGCCTTGAAAATATAAAACAGTGAAATATTTTGCTCTCGGTTATGAGTTATGTAGTGTTAAAGGTGTATATTTAGATCATATAAATAATTATTGGAATGGAATGGAAGGACCTCAAACAGATAGTAAGAGCAAATTGTGTAAGTGTTGGTATGTGTGTGTGTGTGTGTGTTAAACACTGCATCTTAAGGCCTTGAAAGTGAAACAGGGTCATTGCTCACATACTGTACAGTAATGCATTTGAGTTTACACATTCATGTTGAAAATGTTAATTAGTGTGTCCTATTCATCCTCTCCTGAAATAAATATAATTAATTCACAGTGCGAGGTTGGTGAGCGTCGCGTATCTGTATCACTGGCTGCCATCTCTGCTCTTCCCCTACTGTAGAGATTTCTCTTCTCATTAGTAACTAGCTCACCTTGTTCCCAATTGTTCACCAAAATGGAGGCTGTGAAAGCGGAGGAGATAACGGTGATCGGAGGAGAGATGCGCTGCAGCTTAAACCCGGCGGTAAGCTGCAGTTAAAAAGAGAGGAGGGCTTAGAATGAGCTTCATGCAGAAAAGAGATGTTATCAAGCTTCAGGGTGGGCAAGGAGAGAGGGAAACACACAGTCTACTCTCTTCATACAGTCCGTCGTAGAACATGTTCTACACACACATTCATATCACGATTTTGTCATGATACCATGTTAATCAATATTTAGTGGGCAGAGCAGTGCTGTCTCTGCTGTCACCTCACTGTGAGAAGATTGTGGGTTTGATCACCAGGTCTTTTAGTGTGGAGTTTGTGTCCATCCCCGTGTTGATGTGGGTTTTCTCAGGATGCTCTGGTTTCCTCCCACAGTCCAAAAGCATGTGTGAAGGTTGATGTGTGAATGTGAGTGGTTAGTGTGAGTGTGTGACCTGCAGTGTGTTGGCACCTGCCCAGCGTTGGTCTCTGCCTGGAGTCGAAGTCCCTGGATAGACTCCGGTCCCCACGACCCCAGTTGGGATTAAGTGGATCAAATGAATTCAGTGGACAACAATTTGCTGTCTGCAGATATCATTAAGTCTGTTACGATTTGATGTGATTAAATGCAGGAGCCAGGGATCAATATCAGACAATATCACATGATGACTTAGAAATCACATTAGAGTTACTGAGTCCAAAGCAGTCAAAAAAGAGGTATCATTTCAAATCAATACAATTTTATTTATATAGTGCTCTTAACAGTGGTTATTGTCACTCAGAAGGGGACCACATCCTCCTCCGGGCGACCGGGTGCATGAACATTTAATACACAAGTGAACATTAGTTCAAAATTAATCGTTAATTAATCATTTTTAAAGAAGTGAAGATATAAAAATAGTCTAAAAGACGCTTTCGAATGTAATCGAGGTTCAGTGTAAATTCATTCAAAGAGTATTAGAGTACTTCATATGATCAGGAGATTAATATTTAATCATTAACTGACATTATTAAAGTTGTATATTATTAATACAAATATTATTGTTTGTGATCATTGTTAATCACTGTCATTCATATCAAATCACCAAAAGCAAATTAACATCTTTTAACATTTTTATTCCTGAACTCAACCAGACATTTGGGGCAGTTGGTATTAGAGATGGCACCGATCCAAGTGGATGTGATAACGACTCAAACAGCTGGATCGGGTATCGGTGGCATTGAGCTGATCTATGGAGTCGATCTGTAAATGTGTGGACGCTCAGCTGGTTCTTCATGTGAAGTGTGACTGTGGTAAAGCTGGTTTATTGTTCAACATTCACACTAATTCCTACATATTGATATGACGATGAGCAGAACAAGCAACACAACACACTACAAGCCCAAAAGCACATCACACCATTCTACTGTTTAATTTCCTTAACAACACCAGCTCTCACTCACAATCTCTGTGTTCCTGATGCTTTTAGCGCCGCAGGATTAGGGAGCCTCACTAAATGACACAACTGTGTTTAAAGGAATCATGTTTGAGATGTTATTTTAGTAATAAATCATTTAGCATATACATATGGGTGTGTAATTATTACACTGTTTTAGTAGGAAAACAGGATTTAAGTTGAGTATTTCCTTCAGCAGAACAGAATAATCTCAGTCTCCTCGTCACAGAGAAGTGCATAACTTATTCATTAAAAACTGGTATTGGATCGGTGTCAGGATCAGTTGATGCTCAAAGCCCAAGTATCAGCATTGCAGCTAAAGTTGAATCGGCGCATTCCTAGTTGGTAGTGTAGCAGTTAGAAAGTTGTCCACTGGTTCAAGTCCTGGACTCATAATCAAGGTACCGTCCCCAAGCTACTGCTCCCTGGGCACTGTCAAAAAGCTGCCCACTGCTCCTTCATGGATGGGTCAAATACAGAGCTCACATGTGGTTGTGGTGCACTGTGTGCTGTGCTCTGTTCAAATAATCACTCACTTTAATTCCACTGATTTTCTGATCAGTGGATCGAGGCTATGGTCTTGTTGATTATTTAATCAATGTATCAATATAAATTGAGGTATTGCCACACTCCTAACACACACACACACACACACACACACACACACACACACTGCATGATGTCAGGAGTGAGCTCTGCCAGAATGTTGTAAACAAGGGAGTGAGGGAGTCTAATCCAGCAATAAATCACAGGATGATAAGCAAATCACCTGTTTTAGGGATTAACTCTCATAACCACATCAAAACACAGGGAGGGAACATAATGAAGACGGCTGTTGTTTTACTCGTTTCCACACAGTCAGGGTCTCAACCTCCTCAACCCCCCCACAAACATACACACACCCACACCCAACACACAGCACCTCTCAGCGTTAGATAAGACTGTAATATGATATAGTGAAAGCCGGGCAACTAATCTGATATTTCACCTCGGTGAGAGATAGGAAAGATATAAAAACGTATTAGGAGTGGGCACTAAGAGGATTAGAGTATGGAAACGGATGTGTGTTGGCTTTTTAATCCACTCCTGCTTAACCCTTTCAAGCTGCCCAATCTGCCTCATGCAAATAACTGCCCTTTGTCTCGACTTGCCGGTCCCGATTTGGGCCAATCTCTCCAATAACGACCCCCCCTGCACCCGCCACCTCCCAGCACAAACCCCCCACTGCGCAAAGAAAAGCTGATATATACATGAGAGAGAGAGAGGGAGAGAGAGAGAGGGAGGGAGGGAGAGGCAGGCAGATAGGCTTTGATTAAGGGCCGTTGGCTAGCGACACGGCAGCACTGGGCCTGCCTGAACAACGTTTTAATCTGGCTTGGATTCTGTCATTAAGAGTTTAGAGGGTTTACGCCGCTGTGTGCGTGTGTGTGTGTGTGAGAGAGAGAGAGTTTCTATGTGTGTGTGTTTGTGCGTCTGTGTGTATGCACATTGAGTGGAAGTTGTTTATGATGAGAGGAGCCGTGCACAAACCTTCCTGCTTTATTAGAACCAATTTGCTCTGCTGCTAACTGCTGGAAATCTTCTCCAGGCTAAAGCTAGAATTTTTATCTATGAACCAACGAGACTGGCTGTATTCCACCTCCAGCACGACCACAGATTTAATTTCGAATATGATTTTTTAATATCATTTCTTCAAAATTCCTACATAAACACGGAGAATGAGAATGATGTCAGACCCTTGACCTCTAGATATTGCTGGACTCTAATTATTATACATTTAAAAATGCAGCAGATTCACAAAAGAGGTTCAGTGTAAAATCCTCAAGGCCTCAAAAGCATGGGGGTGCTTCACATGATCAGAAAATTTTAACTGGCCTCAAAATGGCATGTTATTGTTCACTATTGTCATGTTGTCAACGTTGTGACGTATCACAAATGTGAAAGTCATTGTATTTCCCAGGTCTTGTATCGACCCATTTAATATAATAAATCCTTTGTTGCATATTTACCAAAGGTAAGGGCAAAGGTACAGAGGTCTCTTTTTAAACTCACAGTGTACTTCTCCAAATATTTTAAGACGACTTCTTTGTGCAGTAAATGCATAAATACAACAGAAAACTTCTGAATGAATGACTGTGATCAGTAGGATTACAGGTGCACATTACTCAACATATGGCATGTGTCAATAGGAACATTATCTGTTTGAACAACTAATCAATATAATAAAGAATAGATTAATGGAGAGAAAAATAATCATCAGGTGCAGCCCTAAATGTAAACGTTCCTCACAAGTTTGTCTTCCTGCTCGGGTGTCCAGTTTCACTGCAGCAAAACTCGGCCGTTACATCACCTGCAGGATTCAGCACAGGTGCCGTGGCGACCAGTTAACCCCAGGACAGATCTTTCGTCTGAAGTTACTTTGCCGCCCCTCCTAAACCCCCTCCAACCCCCACTCGAGACGCCGACCTCGAGCTGACCTTCTAATAGGGTACGCAGGTGGTCGAGTGACCTCCTGAAAGGTCGCGGGGCGTTGATTCCAGCCCAGGTGTCCGTAACGAGCGACGGGCGTCAATCTTCATTAGCTGGAGTATGCTTGCTCTCCAAATTCCATATCCTCTCGCAATTACGGCAAGCGAGACGGGGCGCTTGTAGTGGGTGTCGTTCTGATTAATTGCGGCTTAAATAAGTAACTGAGTCTTCCCGTGTCACCTTGGGCTGCTCTTCTGCAGCTCGATAATTACAATGGCTGGAGTTTGTACAGGACTGCCGCTTCGCAAGCAGAGCCGGTGGCTTCAGGACGCTGCTGCGCTCTTAAATTGGAGAAAATGATATTCACGTGTAATAATCTGCATGAGCAATTTAATTGTCATTTAGAGCTCTGGAAGAATGAAGTCGAACTACGTGGATTTGCATGCCTGATATGTGTGAAACTTCCTGACTTGCTCCCCTTGATCATTAGACTCCAGAAAAGACATATCCTTTCGCCCGCTACCGTGAAATGAATTCAAATTCAAATCGGTTGTGGTGAATTAAAAGAGGCGTCATTTATCCGTTTCAATCACTGGCATATTTAGCCCACCCGAAACGTAGCGCCAGGGCTGAAAGGCAATCCTGTTCTCACAATCAATTACAGCCTGATTATGAACAATTCATTGAAGAAGAAAAAGAGACGAAGTGAAGGAGCGAATTAAAAAGACTTTCCTACGGGACCTTCAGAAATCCGACGTGCAATCCGACGAGGCTTATAATCGTTAGCGTTTGGAATGGAGCCTTCCGGAATGGTGAAGGGTGAATGGTATTATCTGGTGATGGCACCTCGACCCCAACCCATTCAGGAAATAACGGGGAGAAAATGAATAAATGAATGTGAATAAAGGTGGGGTTGTAGCAGGTTATATAGAGTAGGACTGTACCACGATTACAGAGATATGTGGAAGTGCAGCTCCACAAAGCCCCGCTTTACACACTTCTTATTTTCATTCTACAAATAGCGCCGTTCTCTTGCATAATGGTGGATTTGGTTCTGCGGCCGACTCGACTGTAAGCTCCTGCTCCACTTTTCTCCCGGGCGACGCTGCAGTTGTAGGCCAGGTGTTACCTCAGTCTGCCTGCTAAAGGGAACACGCTGAATCTGGGTTTCCCTGAAAGAGAGAGCGAGAGAGAGAGAGCGAGCACCATTCATTTTCCGGCCTCCTCCATTCACTCTCATCAGGAGCACGGCTGCATGTGTCTATGGACTATTCAGCATCTTGCCATCCGTATTTTATCCGTATTTTGTGAACGCTGTGAAAAGAGCATTGACTTTTTACAGAGACAAGTGAGAAAAAATACATTTCAAGTTTTACACAATCTCATGAGAAGTTGTTTCTGATTTTCATGGATCTCGTGCGAATCCAATAACATCACATGGGCACACGATACTCCCTCATGAACATGCAATAAGTTCAAACTCGTCCATTACTTTCTTGCAAGGGCGCCATACGAGTACTTCATGTGTTAGCTTCTTATGACACCCAATACTTTTTCATGCTAATTTCTCATGCACTTGTGTTACTTTCCTGTAAGTACAGTATGTATGTACGTACTTTCTCATGAGCATGCAATCATTTTCGTGAGCATTTCTGGTGAGCACAGAAAACTTTGTCTTGAGCGCTTTTATTCACATCCAGTACTCTCTCGCAAGTGTGCCATACCTTCTCATGCGTTACCTTCTTGTCACACAATACTTCTCAGAGGATGTGATACTTTCTCATGCGTTTCATGCCACACTTTCTCGTGAGCCTGCCTTAACTTTTTGTGATGTGATACTTCCTCATGAGCATATGACATTTGCTGATGTGTTACTTTCTTGTACATCATATTTTCTCATAAGCATGCATGACCTTCTTGTGTGCACGTTTTCCTTTTTCATGAGCATGCAGTGCTTTCCTGTTACTATGCATTACTTCCTTGAGAGCATGTATTACTTTCTAGTGAGCAGTACCTTGCATTTTTGTGAGTTGTGTTGTTTTAATTTTTCCTCACTTGTCCCTTAAGGCACTTCTTAACTTTTTGTTATTTCTTTTCCTTCCTTAATGTCCAGTTCGCCAGAATGCTTAACGACAGAACATCGAATGCTTCCTTTCGGTGTCATGAAGAACTCTTCTCATTCTAATTCTCATCCTTGCTCCACTTAACCGTGCTCTGCTTCTTAGCAAATTGTCAGCCGAGTTGCTAAGTGAGTTATGAGTCCGTCGGGGTTGTAGAAAAGTGCTCCATTGGCAGTTTCTGCCCTGCGTGGCGAGGGGGCCGCTAAGCCGTTACGTGTGATTACAGCCTGCAGGTAATTTGTTGGATCCATGTCTGTGTGCAGGAGCAAAGCTTAACACCTGCTACAGAAACAACAGCAGCAGTCGAGTCCAGAAAGCCTGTGGCATGTTGCTATAGGCTCCTGCGTGTGGACATATGCATGTACATATGCAGCAGGTTTATTTCCAGCCATGCAATGTGCGGAATCGAGGCAGTGAGCGCTACAGCTCCTCTTGTCTTTACAAAACGCTGCCGACCCTGCGGGTGTTCAGCTGTTCTGTATGATTAAACACATGAATGTCATTACATTCTGTTCATTACATGAAAGTGGGCATTTATAGCATAGTGCAGTTTTAAAATGTGAGATCATGCCTCTTCACGTCTGGTCTAAGACTAAAGGGAGGCTGAAAATGGATAAATGATTCATGTTTGGGATGTGCCATATCAAGGATATACTACATCTGGTTATCAGGGGTTGAAGCAGTTCTCTCAACTCAACATAATTTCACCAAACACAACTATTGTTTTTGGACCAAAGATCTTGAATAGGGGTGTAAATCACAAGTTTCATTACAACATCATATTTTGCTGACTAAGTGGACATTTGATGTCTGGCCATGTCACAAAGTTTGCTATGATTTGATTTCCATTTGATTCAGTTCAGGAGACAATATCATATGGTGATTCAACACCATCACTTCCATTCATATCAAATCACACAAAGCAACTAAAATATTATTTGTCATTTTTATTCCTAAGTTCAAACAAATGTACTTAAAAATGAAAATAATTTAAGTGAGTGATTATTTGTCATTATGAGCCACAACCACATGTGACCTCTGCATTTGACCAGGGATTGTAACTTGCTCATGAGTACCTCAGTGGTACCTTTACCGGTCTGGAACTTGAACCAGTGTCCTTTTGATTGATAACGGGGCAAACTCTTGTTACATTACCACCTGCCTCCTACTCAATATGAAATGAAATTAAAATTTGTATGTCATCTTGGATCAATGCTATAAACTAATGACTGTATCGATGAATCAGTGTAAATTCATGTATTGTTACTACAGACCATCTTGTAAAATTCACACATAGACATGCGGCTATGAGCAGCTTTCATTTTGACCAAACAACACATGATAGTAGAATAAAGAAATTTTGACACAGCGTAATTGCAGCACATCATCATCCATCATAAATTATAGAGGGTTTTTGAGCAGCAGTATGTAAGACTGGCTCTGGTAATGTAGAGGCAATATTGTGGCTGTCTCTGAGAAAAAAAAAAAAAAAAAACTCCTGACCCTCCATTTTAGTTAAAGAAAAATCAATCCCACGTTTCTTCCTAGTGAGGTGATCGATAGTTTCCTTTAGATGGACAGCTGTAGCTAACATTTTCTAGCAGTCAATACTAGCCACAACCAGAATAACATTTTATTGTCTTTTATAGCCTTTGGCAATTTAAAGTGTCTAAGACCTTTTGGCTACCAATGTTACTCTGGAATTACTGGAGCACAGTTGTACTGCTCATTACACACTTCACTTTTTGAAACACACATTTCAGGCTGTTTTATATGTATTAACTGGAAGTTAAATAGTTTCAATTAAAGAGATTATGTTACTTTGATTAAGGTTGATCTTCACAGGAGGCATAAAATTACATTTACAGCATTGACATTCATGACATTCAGCAGATACTCTTATCCAGAGCGCCTTCCATTTCCTAATTTCACAGACAGTTAGGATTTGAACCCGCAACCTTTTGGTCCAGAGGCCACTAGTGTCCTACCACTATGCCACCATCACCCCATATCCATATTTAGTAGAAGCTCTTATTCAGAGTGGCCTATATTGGTGCTTTGTAGTAAAATTGAGTGATTATTTGTGAATACAGCACAGCACACAGTGCACCACAAACACTGTGAGCTCTGCATGTGACCCATCCATGAAGGAGCAGTGGGCAGCTGACATGTGGCAGTGCTTGGGAAGCGTGCCATACTCATGAGTACCTCAGTGGTACCTTTACTTTTACATTCATATTTACAGCATTTAGCAGACGCTCTTATCCAGAGCGACTTACATTTCCTAATTTCAGGGACAGATCCCCTGAGAGCAACTTAGGGTTAAGGGTCTTGCTCAGGGACCCAATGTTGGTAACGCCAGAGGTCGGATTCGAACCCACAACCTCTTGGTCCAAAGGCAAGTGTCCTACCTCTGGTCCAGGATTCGAACCAGTGAGCTTCTGATCACGGAGCAAACACCCTGTCTTCAAAATGACAAATAATCACTCACTTTCATAGGTACTCATGAGCAAGGTACTGTATATTAGCACTGCTCCTCGAATGCTGCCAAAGCTGCCCAGGGCTCTTTCGTGGATGGGTGAAAGCAGAGTTCTCGTGCGGTTGTGGTGCACCGTGTGCACTGTGTGCTGAAAACAAAGTGCTCAAAAGAAACTGTGAGGTTGTGTCTTCACACACTTGACACATGTCACGCCATATACACTGAGTATAGACGTGGTGAAAGCTCACAGTCACTTCTGGTCATTTTGCATGTGACTTTAATCAAGGTGAGATGTGAGAATATAATCAGATTTACCTCTAATGAGAACATGTCAAAGGCTCTATGCGTTACTGTATCATCAGGAGAGTCAAGGCTAAAGCGCTACCTGCAGAACACGCTGACAACAACTTTGTTCCAACTGAAAACTTTAGACATCCCACACTCTTTTCAAAGAGCACGGCTTTATCTGGTTAAAACCAACATGAAAGACGTCTAAAGCAATTTGCAATTTCTTTTCAGTATTTGTAGCCGTGACCTTGTCATTAGCGCTGAATGCTGTATGTCAAAAGAGCTGCAGCTGCCCTCGTGATAATTGCAGCACTCGAGTTCTACTTGCGTTGTGCTGGAAGAAGAAAGCCAAGCAATATGGTGTAGGCTGGTCATCAGTATAAGATCAGTGTTACTTCTGACAGGTCTGAGCTGTGCTGTGGAACGCTGACCAATTTAATCAAGTTCAAAATGATTTTTTCTCATGCACGATACACGAAATACAACATTTCACACCCAATATAATGGAAAGCAGACATGAGATTGTATGAAGGATATTATGTGCAAAATATTCACTAAACAATGCAGATATTATGGGTTACATCAACAGGACCTTTAGTTTAGTGAAATTGAACATTTATGACACTATTATCTGACCTGCATAATCCTAACTGGGGTCGCGGGGGGACCGGAGCCTATCATGGGAACTTACGGGCGCAAGGTGGGCAACGACACTGGATCATAAGCTAAAGGCAAATACAGTTTAAAAATGTGAAGCATCACATGCAAATCTATATATTTTTTAACAAGGTAATGTCAAATCATAATGTTAAAATCCGCTTTACAAAGTCACATACTTTGATAAGTACAGCCATAAATTTTGCCTCTAACACTGTTTGTTAAAAAGTTACTTTTTACTAGTTATTTATAAAACTACAGCATTTCCGATATCCGATAACCGATATTTACAATTTTATTTATGTTATTAGTACAATGTTTTTTTCTAATTTCATTAATGATATTGTCTGAAAGGGCCTGACAGTGCAGGATCCGTCTACTTAGCCTGATGGAGGCTCGGTAATTCCACGCCACTGTAAAAAACTCAAACGTGCATTAGTGAGTCATAAACCACGACATTGATATGATTGGTCAAACCAACCAGTCCCGTCCCTAATGCAGTGTCCGTAATAAACGTTCCGGTCGTGATGGAGGGACGAAGGATGGAGGAATGAAGAATGGAGGATGCATCAGCTGCACAAGATCACATGGAGAATGAGAATGTTTCCTCATAAATGGGACGTGTTTGTAGGCATGAAACACGATTAAATATTTATGTGTTGGATGTGAGCGTGAGCGTCGTGGAGACGGCTTCCCGATTCTCCAGTTTGCACTGGAGATGGAAACGTCTGCATCGACAAAAATATAAGTGGTTGATTTATGGTTAGCTGACTTTGAAAAAGCATTTTTAGTATTAACATGCATAGGTTTAAACCCAGTGTGTTTTCTGACATGATTATGGACACATTCATACATTTACTTTTGTATTTACAGCACATAGCAGGTGGTCTTATCCAGTTGGGGTTAAAGGTCTTGCTCAGGGGCCCAGTGGTGGTAGTGCTGGAGGTAGTATTCAAACTTTAAATCCCACTTTTCTAAGTCTGTATTGATTCACAATCACTTGGACATGGCATTATTATTATTATTATTATTATTATTATTATTATTATTATTATTATTATTATTATCAATACTTACATTTATATAGCACCTTTCTCAAACTCATTATCTTGATCTAAAGGCAAATGGACTCTTTTGATGTTTTTGTAAACGTTTCATCTCATGACCAACAGGCTAGAAGTATTCTTCATCAAGAAGCTTAAAAGAAGTCCAGCATCTTCAAATCTGTCACAGCTCACTTCGGACTTTCCCCCAGCTGTCCACCAGAGGGCAGTCCTGTCCTGTCTTGTATCTGTCTTGTGTGGTATGCCAATCGTTTCCCTCTGCCCTGCCCCGTGTGTTCTGATTGGTTAGAATCCCCCAGTTAGTTCATTATCACTTCCAGCTGTCCTTGTTTAGCTCTTTGTTCCCAGTTTTAACAGATCTATTTGTTGGTTGCAATTTAGTTTCCACCTCCAGTTAGTCTGCTCCGTTAATCTATTGTTTTAGCATTTACTATCTTGTTTAATCAGTTAGCTAAGTGTTTGCAGTTGTTTCAGGTAATTTTTTTGTGTCTGTCACTCCACCTTCACGTCTACCCCATGCTGGTGTGCTGTGTTTTGTCTATATAGGAGGTGAAGTTTAGGTTCATTGTCTTGTGGCTGTCATTTCTGTTTTATTTTGGTGTCTGATGCCACCACTTCCTGTTTGCAACGTGACAGAATCAAACTTTCATAATAAAGTCTCAAAGATGTTTAAATGTTATAGCAAATGAATGTAAAATGAAATTGAAGTTCTTATCTTAAATTAAAGCACATTAAAGTTCTTAGCTTTTGTTACCAGCTGCCTCTATGCCGCTAAAATCTGACTTTAATTGCTTCAAACAGGCAATTTAAATGCAAATACATATAACTGCTGTTACATTGCTGTTCCTTAATATATATACAGTGTATAGATCTAACAGTACATAAATGGTATATATAGTATTTGTTTTTGATTTCTACAGATTTTGACTAAATCTATGTGAATGAAATGTATGTATATAAATTTTTCCATATGAGTGGAGATGCTCAGTGCTGTTGGTTTATGTGTTTGTGAGTAATGAAGGTCGAGCGGGATGCTGTGACACTGGGGGATCTGAGGGAATTAAATGTGAGTGTGTTTGGTTGAAGTGATTTGGTCGGTCTGTGTTGTCTGGCTGTGTGTTTGTGGCCGTTTCTATTCTCCAGCACACACTCATCCCCGTCTTGAGCTAATATCCACATCCGTTTTAAAGTGACGGCTATTAACAATGCCACTGAGCGCCAGAAACAAAATAAGAAATGTTCTTTCTGAAATCCCACGGTGGCAGAGTGAAGTTGCAGTACACACTGATTGGGTTTTAATTCTATAAAAGTTTTCCAGTATGATGGCCGCTGAGGCCACAATTTATTACAGTTTGGGGAAGTTGGTATTGTAACGATTAGGGAGTTGGCCCTGTGAAGGTCCCGGGCCGATAAAAGTACCACTGAGGTACTCATGAGCAAGGTACCGTCCCCAAGCATTGCTCCCCGGGTGCTGCCCACGTCAGATGCCCACTGCTCCTTCATGGATAGGTCAAATGCAGAGCTCACATTGGTTTGGTTGACTGTGTGCTGTGGTTTGTTTACAGGTGTTGGTGGTCTAGTGGTAGGATACCCGCCTCAGGACCAAGAGGTTTTGGGTTTGAATCTGACCTCTGGCATTACCAACACTGGGTCCCCGAGCAAGACCCTTAACCCCAAATTGCTCTCAGTGGAACTGTTCCTGAAATTAGGAAATGTAAGTCGCGCTGGATGAGAGGATCTTCTAAGTGTCGAAATGTAAATAGAAATGAAATGAAAAATAATTACTCACAAAAGGAACAGTATCCGGATCTGTGTTGTACATTATAAAAGAGACATGTTTCAGTGTCTTTCAACTTTAAAGTCAATTCTTTTGAACTCATGCACATTCAGTATAGAAGTCAGTGTCCACTTTTGTAGATTAATACTGCATCCAAATTGTCTCTCTTTCTACTTCTATTTCTAGTTGAAATGTTTTGTATTCTATTTATATATTGTTTATTCTTATGCCCTATTTGTTCTTTGTTCCCTGTTTCTTGTTGCACTGTGTAAACTGGAGCCATGTCGTCTCGTCTCTCTGTATATCTGTACAGTATATAGCATGATGACAATAAAGTTAACTTTGACTTTGACTTTGTTTAATGGTAAGCGCTGCACTTTACACATCACTGCTATACGGACAATCTCATTCATGTTGCACTGAAACTGTCTCAGGAATAATGTCTGTGTTTACAGACTGTACAGTATTGTCACTCCAAACTGCTGCTGATCTGGCACACGTTTAATGCCAGATGTTTAAATTTGTAGATCTCTTCTCTTGACTGCTGCTACAGTATTTGCACAACTGTTGAACATTGCTTGTACACATCAATAATTGTAGTTTCTCACTGACGGTATGTGCACAAATGATTGAAAGTATTGCACTGACTGTAGTTCTCCACTGCTGTTACAACATCTGCACATACTAGATCTGACTTTATAAAAGATACTGTTTTATGAACATGTTCATACTGAAACTGTTACAGATCTTATACACATTCAGTGTAAAAGACAACACTATAAGAGCATAACTGTAGGGGGAACACCACATGTAACCAAATTGTCTCTCTCTCTGCTTCTGGTTTAAAGTGTATATTTTATATTCTGTTTATATATTGTTTATTCTATGTGCCGTATTTGTTCTTTGCACATTGTTCTTTGTTCTCTGCACTGTTAAATCTGGAGCCACGTCGTCTTGTCTCTCTGCTATATACTTGTACAGTATATAGAAGAGATGACAATAAAGTTTGACTTTACTTTTTGAGTTTTAATAGTAGAGAAGTGTTTTAGTGCAGGTCCACATGAAACACTTGTCTGATTTATGTGTGAGTGTGTGTGTGTGTTTAGTTTATTTATTTTATATAATTACAAAAACAGCAGCAGAGTTTTGAGATTTTAGGATATTTTCATCTGTGCCAGCTGGTCCTCATGAAGAGAAATGCTGTGTGTTCTAACATTTATTTTATAAAAAGTCATAAGATTTGCTTTTGGTCTGAGGTTAATTTCGGGGTTAGATGTAGCCTGGAGCTGTAGCATTATTTATATGAAGTAATTAGGGGATTGAGGAAGGTACAGCACAAATAGAGCAGGCTGTGTGCGGTGAGTGTGTGCTTGGGCAGAGTTCTCTGATTTCCATGACGTTGAGAGCGTAATTTAAGCTGTGAGGACTGGCAGTGATAAAGAAAATTTAAGCATGTATATAAGGATGTATACATAAATAAATTGAACAAATATGTTCATGTTTAAAAAGAAAACTATAAGAAGGGAACAGTTGCTTTATTTAGAGCTAGTGAGTGTGGAAGTCAATCTCAATACAAAGATTGCAATGCAGGAAAAAAAATTATAGGAAAAATATCTGTATTTTTGTGATAAAAGAGACTAAGGATTTCCTATTGGCTACTGAGGTGAGGGTGAAGGTTAAGTGTGGGTGTGGTAATATTTTTATTTAGTGCTTATAGGAGTCAGTAGAAAGATTTTTAATACATTGTCTGTCTGATCTTATGCACATTTCATGATGGTAATTGCAGTTTTTCTCCACTTGACTGCTATGAAGTATTTGCACATATTATTACTGAACTCCTCACATGACAAAATTGCACATCCTTATTTTCTACTTCTAGTTTAGACTTTATAAAGATGCTATTAAATTATCAAATTTTAATAAATTGTCTTGTGCACTTTTAATGCAAAAAGACACTTGCAAGACTGTAGTTGTAGTTTTCTCCCCTTGGCTCTTGCTGGGTTATTTGCACATCATTGAATACATTTCGGGGAGGGGGCAGCGTAATGGTTAGGGTGTTCGCCCGTGATCAGAGGTTACTGGTTCAAATCCTGGTCTGGTAAAGATTGGTCAAATGCAGAGATTTTGTTGTGGTGCAGTCTGTGCTGTGCTGTGGTGTGTTCACAATGACAAATAATCACTCACTTTCACTTTCAGTGTGATTGTGTGTGAGAGTGTGTCCTCTACATGCTCTGCTCCTGTGTGTCCTGTCCAATGTCAGCGTGTGTGTGTGTGTGTGAGCTGCTCTCCATCTTGTGTCTCCTCGGCTCTTGGAGTTGGGTTTAATCTCGTCAGTGCTCACAATGCGGCTGGATCTCGTCTCTTCTCTCTGTCATCTCGCTGCATTCACACTGCCCCGATTCCCCAACAATCCATAATCATTTCTATTAACAATATGAATGTGAGAAAACAGGAGCCGAGAAGCTGATCTGCTTTCAGCCAAACGTGAGTGGGACCCAGCCAACGGAAAACGGCCGGATCAACGCATAAAGGGAAGAATGAGGGAAGGAGAGAGAGAAGCCATTTCTCCTTTGAAAGAGAGAGGCGAGACGACCGTGTTGGGAAGGTTGAGGGTGTATTGGGGCCGAGGAGGGGACAAAGCGCCAGGGGCCGGAATTAGCAGCAGGACACTTACACTTTTCAGCAGAACACACTTAATGAAGCTGTCTGTAATGAAGTATCCCTCTCTCCTGCGCTAGCAATTAGTGATGCAACAATTCAACTTTATCAGTTCCAGTACTGACACCTGTGCTTGTGTGTGGGCCGATCCCGACTATTTATTCTTTATCAGTGTGTCATGAATAATCAGTATATTTCTGTGTGAGGAAGAGGCTGAGGAGACTCTGTATAATTGATTAATTTAAACACTGTTGTGTGATTTTGTGACGCTCCCTAACACTGCAGCACTAAAAGCATCAGGAACAGGGAGCTCGCCAGTAAGACCTGGTGTAGTTCAGCACATTAAACAGTAGAATGGTGGGATTTGATCAACTTTTGTGCTTGTAGTGTGTTGTCTTGCTTGTTCTGCTCACTATCCTATCAATATGTTGGAGTTTGCAGCTTCATTTAGCAGCAGTAAGTGAAAGTGAGTGATTATTTGTCATTGTGAACACACCACAGCACAGCACACGGTGCACCACAGCGAAATGTGCACTGCAAAAAATCAGTGTCAGAAAATAAGAAAAGAAAAGGATAATAAGATAAAAAGGTTCCAGAATCAAGCAAAATTACCTGCCAATAGAGTGAGAAAATTTATCTTGTAAAGATCTCCTAAGACAGGAAAAAAAACATTTCCATTTTTCCATGTTTTTAGCTTTAATATTCTTAAAATAAGCAAAGTTGTCATGAATTTCTTAACTCGTAGTGGAGCATGAGAACTTTTCCCTTCTCTTAATTAAATTTCTTATTTCATTTTAAGTTCTTACAGTCAGTACATTTTTCTTAATAAGATAATTGTAGCCAATGTTTCTTAAAATTAGATTATTTATCTCACACATACAAGTCTAGTCAAGTCAGTTATTCTTAAAATAATTAAAAAAAAACAAGATCTATTTTTTCTTTTTAAGATTTTCTGGCTTCTTAAGATTTCATTTTTTGCAGTGTGAGCTCTGCATTTGCATCTGTGAAGGAGCAGTGGGCAGCTGACATGGGCAGCACCTGGGGAACAGTGCTTGGGCATGGTACGTTGTTCATGAGCACCTCCATGGTACTTTAACCAGTCTAGGATTCAAACTGGCATCCTTTTTATCACGGGACGAAGGCTCTAATCATTACACTGCCAACTGCCAATGTGTGTGTGTGTTTATACTTGTGCGAGAGCAGCCTTTAAGGTGGTTGTGAATATGTAACTGTCCTCTAATAAATTGCAAAACCTGGAGTTTGCCAGTTCTTTGTGGTTTTTTATGTCTGAGACATGTTCGTCATTTTGAAATGTTGTTCATTTTATTTATCCATAGAGTTGTATTTTAATGGTTGAGGTTAGGGTTAAAGCTGCAGTAATTATTTACATCTAGTAATTATTAAAGGAAGTACCTCACAGACATCAGCACATGACATGGGTGTGTGTCCAAGTGTGTGTACATGTTTACACGTGTGTATGTGTGTTTTCAGCCTAAGCAGCTGCTGTTGCATGGCAACCGGGTGATTAAGCAGCAGTGTGTGAATGTGGCCTGATTGTAGCTGTGCTGCTGTGTTCATATCGTCAGCGCTCTGCCTGGAGAAAAGCTCCAACACTGTCTCAAAACTGACAGACAATTCAGCAATCTTCCAGACTTCTTTAGGGTGTGTATCTGTCCATTTTAAGTCAGTGAGTTATTTGTCATTGTGAACACAGCACAGCACACAGTGCACAACAACCAGAGCGTGTGAGCGAGCTCTGCTTTTGACTCATCCATGAAGGAGCAGTGGGCAGCTTTTTGGCAGCAGTGCTTGGGAACAGTAACCTGCTCATGAGTACCTCAGTGATACCTTTACCGGTCCGAGACTTGAACTGGCAAACTTCAGATCACAGGGCCAACTCCCTAACCATTACGGCCCCGTTTGAGGGAATTCACTCCAGCGCTGTAATTTGTTATCAATGCTCTTGTGTTCGTGTGAGTTTCAGGTCGAGACTGACCACATGCAGTACTGGAAGCGTGTGTTCATAGAACGGAGATTCCGGTAGTAATCTTCACTCTGTTATTTTAGAGAGTTTTAAAATTAATTTGTGTGGTTCGCCTACCTGTTCGTGGTGCACTCCACATTTGAGTTAACCATCCACGCTACACGGGCTAACAGATAACAGCTGGCACTGTGTTATATCCTCATCAGATCACTGACACAGACACAGATTCTTGCTTCCGTCTTTGCCAAGGTGGACTCCATCATCCAACTGGCAGCACAGTGCACTGTGATGCAATGACCACTGTAGCCAATCAGATGCCACTTCTAACATTCAACACCTGATAGTTGGAAATACATTGTTCTATTAAGACAGAAACATAACAGGTACAATATATTTTGATAAATAGGGACCTGCCTCTGACTCCATCTGGCAGCTGCCAAGAGCATGGTGTGATGCAATGAGGTAGCCAATCAGACGTCACTTGTGCCTTTTCAACACCAATGACATCTTTGTGAAAAAGAAATGTAACAGCCTCTTTTTTGAAAAAATGTATAATTATTAGTAAATAAAATCTAGTTACTGCAACAGCTACAATGGTTTTAAAGCAGCTTTGCCACTCAACACACCCTATTGGGAATTAAGTGGAATGAGTAATTATTGAATGAATTAGTTAGTTCTTTCTCTAATTTTAGCTAACTAACACTAAGCAATGCCGGGCTGCAAACAGGAACATTTCCACCAAGCATTAATTTCAGTCGAGCACCAGTATCAGTCAAATCCACAGCAAACAGGAACCAGTTCCACCTTGATTTGGGCAAAGCGAGAGGCTTTTTCATATTTCCATGTCTTTATTCCCCCACTCCGTCTGATTAAAATGTCCCTTTAAATTGAGGACGTTTTTAATCAAGATGTTTACTTATTTATGTATTTCCATACTTATTCATTTGTTATTTATTTATCAGGGATGATATATACCTCATCTTTGTCTTATCGGAGGCGATCTGTCCTGCGATCAGTGTTTGCAGCTGTAGCTGATGGCAAAGAGAGGTAAAGAGAGATGTTCATGACATTTCCAGTGCACCGTTGATAAATGTGCATGTGGTTTTCCAGCGTTGCGCTGTTTGCAGGAAGGACAACAGATATTGTTCTGCAAAACTGCAGCATCGGCCCTGAAGTCGAGCGTTCTGAAGGACAAACAAGTCATTAAAAAATAAACAAACAAGAATAAGAATAACTACTGAAGAAGAATAAATACTGAATACATAAAACTGAATAGTGCTCTCTCTCCCTCTGGGGGTGTGTGTGTTCAGTTTGTCCATGTAAAACAGAATGTCGGTCTAAAACGTGTAATCACCAAAAGGACAAAACTGTTTTTAAATTGCACAAGTATTTAATAGAGGATAATGTGCATTATGGTGGGCACTGTGGTGCAGTGGTTAGCGCTGCCACCTCACAGCGAGAAGGGACGGCTTTGGGGTCTTTCTGTGTGGAGTTTGCATGCTCTCCGTGTTCACCTGGGTTTATTCCGGGTGCTCAGGTTTCTTCCCACAGTCCAAAAGCATGCAGTGTAGGTTACCTGGTGACTCTAAATTGGCTTCCATAAGGCGTGATAGAGTGTGAGATTGTGTGAGTGTGTGTGCCCTGCAGTGTGTTCCCGCCTGCCCCGGGATAGGCTCCGGTCCCCCCGTGACCCCAGTTGGGATTAAGTGGTGCTTTATTTTTCTCTGCTTGCACTCTACATAACACTTGGACATGGAGCCCAGTCAGGTTTGCCCTAAAATGCTGTCTGTTGATCTGTCTGTCTGTCTCTATGTATGTATGTATGTATGTATACATGTTGTAAATGATGGAAATACCTGTCTGTCAGTCCATCCGTCCATCCAAATCACACCAGTTCAACCCATGCATCTATGTATTTACCAACCCTAATATTTAATAATAATATTTCACCACCTGATGGTAGCTCTGCTCTGCATTTAATTCCAGGTAAATCCAGTGTTTATGTGGACCGCTGTTCAATGTTGTCCATTATTTTGGGTGCCCTGTCTTGAAGATGGGATCATGTCCTCGTACAGGCTGTGACTTTTCGTGGTGTAAACCATGTGCCAGGTCTGTCTCAACATGCATTAGAAAAGAGTCCAGGACACCATCACCAGCACCATCAGACAGTCTGTCTTCCCTGTCTAGTCTAAAATGTATATTGTATATTGTCTGGTTTAAAATGTATATTGTTTAATGTATATTTTAGTATTTTTACTTATTTATTGTCTATCCCATGTGCCTAGTCGTGCCACTGCCTATTTATTCTCTGTTCTACTGTTCTTTGTTTGTTGCACTGGAAATAACCTGGAGCCACGTCGTCTCGTCTCTCTATGTATCTGTACAGTATATAGCAGAGATGACAATAAAGTTGACTTTGACTTTTTGACTTTGACAGTACAATCCAACATGATCCAGAATCTTAGTAATTTTTAAATTTGTTCATCAGTCTTCATTGCATTTTGACTGGGGTTGCGTTGTAGATGCTATTTTTTCTGTTTGGAGAATAAAAATTCTTTATTTTTGAAAATGACCCAACAAAATTACAGTGACTGGTGGACACATACAACCATGTGTTGTTACCAAAAACTGAAAGTCAAACTGGATTTCTTGAAGCATTTAGCTTTAGTTTGGCTGAAGCTTTCTCTGAAGAAGTCAACCCTGTCAGCATATTAACAGAAACACAGTCTAGATCCATCTGTGAGACTGGTTAAATTGGCATAAAAACAAACCCTATGATAAAATACTCACCAAGAACAACACCGCTCCCAAACAAGCGAGAGCTGAAGTGGCGTGTTGAGGAGCCGGTGTGCAGATGAGTTCAGCAAGGCTCCGGGGTTTTGTCAAAATTGTCAGCACTCTTCACAGGGAGGTGTGATGGCACTCAGCTTCTCATCCTGCTGCAACCCAAAACGCCCTCACGTGGGTCTCAAACCTCGCCCTGATTTATCTCGAACCTTTTGCACAGTTGGTAAACACTCTGCAGCAGACGAGCGCAGCTGACAGCAGCTCATTTTTCTAGATTACAAAATCTTAACAGTACAGAGAGGTATAATGAAGACTGCACATTTAGAGCCGGAGTGTTAAGAGAGGCGAGGGGCTGAGTGTTTCCGGAACTCAACAACAAGAAGAACAGCAGGAGAGGAGAAGAGGAGGAGGAGATGTGACGGAGGATTGATGGATAGGACCAGAGGCTTATTCTGCTCTAGATCATCTGAAAAAAAAAGTGAATAAATAGTGAATTATTATTTGTCATTATGAACACAGCACAGCACACAGTGCACCACAACCTCATGTGAGCTCTGAATGTGACCCATCCGTGAAGAAGCAGTGCGCAGCCTTTTTTGGCAGCACCCGTGGAACAATGCTCCGGGAAGGTACTTTGCTTATGAGTACCTCAGTGGTACCTTATCAGTCTGGGACGACATCACACTGTTACACTATCAACTGCCCCAATAGAGGAAAGCATCACGAGTTATGCACACTCTCTCTCTCGTGCAATCACACTCATATTTATGTGGACATTGTTAATAATAATAATAATAATAATCATCATAATAATCATAATAATAATAATAACTGTAAATATTACCTTTCAAAATACTGCATAAAGTAAGGAATAAAATCAGAAAAAAGTGACATGAAACTAAACATTGTTAATTATTAATATAAGATCATACAATAGAAAAAATAAGAAATAAGACAAAACAAAAAAAGAGGACAAACATAATTTCAAACATAAACACAACTAGACAATTACAAATTAGCAACAACTACAAACTAAAACCTTGAAGTAAATTTAAAAAATGAGAAAAGCAGAGATATAAATAAGACATTAAAAATCTGGTACATTTTAATAAGTCATTCAATTAAATCAGCGTCTCTAACTGATGTCCAATACTTTAGGTGTGTATATGAAGATAGATAGATAACGGTCCTGCTTTCACTCCAGTCCTGAGAACAACACATCACATTTTTACTGTTACAGCTTTATAATAAGAAATTGGGTTTACGGTAACACTGAGTAACGTGCTGCTGATGTTTGGAGATGAACAGCCCCAAATGATGTTAATCAAAAGTTATTACTAGAGGAAACACAGTTTATCTGATGCATTTACAGAGCCAGCTGAATGGACCGAAATTAAGGGAACGCTTTCTAAACGGCTTTAGCTTCTTTGTTCCGGTGAAGCCTTAATCAGGGCATTTTTACAGCTAAATTACATGTAGCCTAATTAACCAGACTCAACATGCTCACCAACAAGATGTGTGTGTTGTAGACCTGATTGCATTTAAAACTGCCCTGAGACATTCACTAGGGTAGCGGTTAGGGAGTTGGCCCTGTGATCAGAACGTGGTTGGTTTAAGTCCCAGACCCGTGAAGGTACCACTGAGGTACTCATGAGCAAATGTAGAGGACATATTTGGTTGTGGTGCACCATGTGCTGTGCTGTGTTCACAAATAATCTCTCACTTAATTTCAAGAAAGTAGTGCGAGATGTTTTTGCTTGATCACATGATATATGATATATGATACCTGAAAATAAAATGTCACACTTGTTTTCTCTCTTGTCCCTTTAGGAGCGCCGTAGGTAATTATTTAGATGTAGTAATATAAAATAGAGATATAACAGAGATAGCAAGACAGAATTCTATGTGTGTGTGTGTGTCAATTAAAGGAGCGCTGCATGATGATCAAATATTTATTAGTAAGCATAAATGAGAAATCTGTACTGCTCGTGTTCCCGCCCCGAGTGCAGCGCTTCCTCACCTTTAAAGTGAATCTGTAATGTTGACGGGGGTGATGGTGGTCTGGTGGTTAGGATGCTCGTCTCTAGAGGAGGAGGAGGTCATGGGTTCATAACCACCTCCAGCACTACCGCCACTGGACCGCTGAGCAAGACTCTTAACTCGAAGCTGCTGCAGGGAGACAGTCCATGTGATTACTTAAGTGAAGTCTATGAAGTGAGATTATTTGTCATTGTGAACACAGCACACAGTTCACCACAACCACATGTGAGCTCTGCATTTGACCCATTCGTGAGGGAGCAGCTTATTGGCAGTGCCCAGGGATCAGGTACCTTGCTCATGAGTACCTCAGTGGTACCTTAACCTGTGAGGCACTTGAATTCCCCAACCATTACACCACCATTAGAAGATAAAGTGTAGTGTAAGAGGAAGTGTAAACGTAGGCTCCGTGCTTTAGGGCCCCGAGTCGCTCTCCTTCTCTCCACACAGCAGTCCTTATTGAAATTCGGTGTAAATGAGCGCGGTTGTGTTGCGTGAAGCGTCACGTGGCTTCTGTTGGAGCCTCCACGCCTCACGTGCGCTGCCGCCATTAGCACTGCTCTTATTAATTCTGTCGAGACTCGCAGCCGCTCGCGTGTTCCCTCGGAGGAATCTCCGCTTCATAAGAGCTACATATGGCAAAAGTACAGTTCATTACGACGTGGCTCAGAATCGCCGTGCGGACGCTAGTTAATTGTGCTCGAGCCGCAGGTGAACCGTGACGACACGTGACGCAACTAGGTGCGGCACACGCCGAAAGGTAACATGAGGGACACGCGTGCACACGCAACTGCCCAAGGATGGTGTTTTATTTTATTATTATTTTGTATAAATAGACTTCTTAAGTGCAGATGGTGTTGGTGAGTAACTAAAATTTAATTAAAAAGAACTTTTTTCACAAAAAATATTTTTAGGCAGTGGGTGTTGAATTGGCAAAGGTGGCATCAGATTGGACAAGGTGCCCTTATTTCATCACAGAATGCTCTTGTCAGCTGCCAGATGGAGTCGGAGGATGGAGTCTATCTTGGCCAAGATGGAAGCAAGAATTTTCTAAATATACAATGTAAAATATACATTTTTATATTTTAAGTATTATATAGCACCAATATTGTTATTAATGGATGGTAGCTACTTTTTCTCTATAGTTTGTATTGCAACTACAATATTTAATATTAATATTTATATATTTTTCAATTTCTATATTTTATGTTTATTATATTGTAGGTTAGCTACTTTTAATCAGACGTATCTTGTAGCTTGAAAATCTTCCATTTATAAGTAGCTGCTCCAACACTGACTGCAGGGTTGATGTGGTATGTGTGAGAGCTATTTTTTATTCATTTTAAACATTTATTTTTATTTTTGGTTGACGAGGTCGTGGTGTTTGTCAGACACCTGTAGAGAGTCGTGGGAGAGAGTCGCACACTGTCACACGCTCGCCCAAAAAGCGACAGGTAGCGCCGAACTCTCGCAACCCGACCGACACCTCGTCATTACCTGCAGCTCTCACCCGAATCCCCCCAAAACACCTTAATTAATCATTCTGACGCTACTGTGGCAAGCAGCGTTAAAAACGAAGCCCCGTTTTTCTGCCGCTCCATTTGGCGCGTTGATGCATAATATTATGACTCATTAGATTTGGCTTTTAGGACTATTTGTCTGTGAGCAAATCACCCCGAGAGCAGTTTGCAAGATTTCTCTCCCTAGTAAATAATTTAGTTCACAGCTTGAGGCTTAAGTCAAGAAGAGCTCACTAGGATCTTGTTAAACATTCATGCCCCCCCCTTCTTCTCCCCTGTCATGGCATAGAGACAGACACACTTACACACACACACACACACACACTTACACACACACACACACACACACACACACTTACACACACACACACACACACACACACACACACACACACACTCAGCCAGGTTTTCGTGTAGAGCTGCTGTGAGCTCTGCCCGACATTTGACCAGTCAAGTCATAACTCTGAAGGTAAATTCCTTTCACAAACATTAATATCAACCGGAGAGCTGCAGACCTCACTGAGCCTGGCTGGAAGTGGAGCTAAAGTGTGGAGGGGACGAGGGAGAGATCAGCAAGAGAAATAGAGATTATGACTATATACAGTATATATACACAGTGTTGGGAAGGTTAGTGTTAAAATGTATTCCACTACAGAATGCATGCTCTAAAATATCATTTGTAACGTTTTCCGTTAGATTACTCAATGTGAGTAACATATTCTGAACATGGCTTCCACGTTGACTTGCTTTATGAACTGTATGAATGTGGCGATCACATGCTTCATATTCCTCCCTCTTTCTTCTTTTAATGTGAAGTGTTGATTGAATTTTCCAGAGAGAAATGTGTTTCAGCCCTGGCCCTGTGGTGCTGGCTCCAGCTCTGACTCCTCCATTGTGTTACTGCGGCAACTTATGTTAAATGGAGGTTTACATTAGAATCTTTGGTTGCGGTGTTGGCCTGGTTTCGGTACATTACTGTTATCTTAAGTCTAACATTCAGTAGGTTCTTTGCCTTTTCTATTTCTAGAGCTGAAACAATTATTTAAATAAGTCAAATAATTTGAGAACAAAACATGGCCGAAGCAACTTTTCTAGAAGCGATGCTTTGTTTAATTCTTTTCACTTGTTTGAGCATGTTTTACACGGACATTTATTAATGACGCACAACATTTTCAGTTCTGCGATCAAGGCAAGACTGGATTCCTCTGTATGTGAAAGTATTTGAGAGATATTGCATCCACACAAACAGAAGTAAATGCATAAAAACACATAAATTACATTTTTGCGATGTAACCACATGCTGTTTGTGAGCCTCATTACTCGCTAAAATGTTACAGTTCAGTCAAATCTCCCCTTTTATTACAGACTAAACTCATATTTCAGCTGATAACTAACCACAACAACCAGCATTCTACTCACAATACAGACATTTATTGAGATTTTCAGTGTTTATTCCAGAACATGTGTCCGTCACTTTATTGTGACGCAGCTCCGAGTGATGGCGGGGGGTTGTGGGAAATGTAGTTCTCTCTCAGAAATGCCGAAAGCAGCTCTTTTTTTTTTTTTTTTAGCCCAAAATGAGTCTAAATTGGTTCAAAATTACCCAAAACTTACGTATTTTCAATTGATCAGATTATTTTCAATTTCATCAGAATATAGACAAATGATATATAACAGTTATTTATTTTTCCTATTGATTGCTCAATAACATTAAAAAAATGAAGAAAAAAAACAACAATATAATATGTCTTCAGATTGAAAAAGTAATTAATCAATAAACCAGCCAATTAATCAATTTCTTTGATGTGACAATACTGTTAAAAACCTACTTTGTACTTGAAAAAATGAATTCAGGAGAGAAAATAAATGAAGAAAGGGGGAAGATGGAAGGAGAGAAAAGAAAATGAAGGGAGGGAGAGAACGAGGGAAATATGCAGAGACACACAGAGAGAGAGAGAGAGAGAGAAAGGGACGGTGAGACAGAGAGGAAGAGAAGGAGAGAGAGATAAAGAAGACAGAGATGGAGAGGAGGAAGAGAGGCAGTGAAAGAGGAAGAGATGGATAAAGAGAGAGAGAGATGGACAGGTTAAATGAGTGGTCATGCTGCTGCTGCTGCTGCTCCTACTCCACCAGCACAAAGCCGGCGTCTTGATAATAATTTGCAGCAGCTGCTGCCAGTGGGCTCTGAGTAAGGGAGTGTGAATGGAGCAGTGCAGCAGCAGCAGTGGGATTAAAACCGCGGCCGAACACAAACGCCATGCCAGTGAAACGAAAAAAACAATACTTTATTTCCCTCCTCTAACTCTGCCACGCTGCTTTATAAAAGGTGGTGTAAGCGGCGGTGCAGCTCCTGCCTTGTGTGTCTGTCTTTTATGTGTTCTCTTTTTTCTCCAATTTATTTATTTCATTATTTATGTGTTTGTTGGCTCAACAGGCTGTTACAATAGAGCTTTGATCACTTCAGCTCTTCGCAGAAAGCTATTAATTCCACAAGACACATTCTATTTGAGCTATAATCACATTATGCCACTTGAGAGATGTGATTAAATCAACGGATTGAAAGAACAACAGAATAACTGACTTATTGTCAGATCGCTTTGCTTTCATCAGGCGCGGCTGGCGAAATCAGCTTTAACAATTAGCTCTGCGACGCCTTTGATTTATAGCCCTCGCCTTCATACATATGGAAATAAAAACATCAAAAAATATTTAATTAAACCATGCAAATGAACGAGGCCCGGCTCGACGAGTGCCACTCCACAGTGCTGTGCAGTCGGCCACCAGCGGGTGCTGTAAATACGACTCCACCTCGCCACTAATCAGCCGTAAACCAAGTTCTCAGCAAGTTTCGACTCGGAGCGAGTACCTGCAATTAGCAATCAGGAGCTCAGACAGACGCCGGCGCTGCCGCCACACCTCCGGTCGGGGAAAAGGGGGGCGGGAACAGATGACAAAACAATCAGAATTGTGGGAAAAATAAACATAACCCCAAGGTCCACTTGCTTTATTTCTTCTCCCTGCTCCTGCTGTCCACCCAGAACTGACACACTGCTGTGTTTCACGACTGACAGATTGCTATTTACACTACTGACAGGCTCATTGAAAAAAATAATTACCATTTAAAAGTGGGTTATTACCTGTTTTATGCCATACACAGTGTTGGATGCTTACATTTACATTTATTACAGTTGAGTGCATGATTTATTATCTGTCATTGTGAACACAGCACACAGTGTACCACAACAACGTCACATCTGCATTTGAGCCATGCCTGAAGGCAGCTTTTTGGCAGCAGCCAGGGAGCGGTGCCTGGGGACGATACCTTGCTCAAGAGTATCTCAGGGGCACATTTACCAGTCTGAGACTTGAACCAGTAACCTTCAAATCATGGGGCCAACTCCCTAACCGTTACACTACCAACTTCCATGAAGTTAAAGTGCAATGCTAAAGTGTCCTTATGTTTTCTAATTTGATTCAGAGGAATGTCTGGTGGTTATATTCTATCCTTTTATGTTGAATAAACATATTTTATTCCACCCACTTCCGCAAATGCTTTCAAGAGTCCTTCGTCTATCCTACGAGCCCCACGATGAAAGTACGTAACGTTGTTTCATGGTTTCTGTTACTCCCCAACACTTGATGCTCTTATAACTCTTTTCCACTTTACCAGTGCAGGTTCTGGTGCCAGTGCTCAGCTGGTGCAGAAGTTGTGAACCAACAAGAACCACTGACTAGTAGTCCAAGTACAAGCCAGGTTACAACACTGCAATAGTGTCACATATCTTGCCTACTTTTATAAAATATTAGTAGTTCAACTCTGCACATCCCTCTTGACATCGCAGATTATTTGCTATAGAGCAATGGGGTTTTGGGCCAAATTCGGAGCACATTTGTTAAGTGGTAAAATATGGCATCAGTTCCAGATTTGGTGAACCAGCACCCATTCAGTGGAAAAGTCTCATGACTGGTCGTGCTGGGTATAGCGTAGGAGTGCAAGGTGCTCTTTCAATGCTGAAGTCCTCAGCTGGAGAGGGTTGGAGATGGAGAGCAGGTTTGCCTGGACAGGGGCATAGATTTTTCCAGCGACGCCCCGCTAACATCTTAAGCTTTTTTGCGTTCACTCACATAAATTACGGCAGCTTCGTCCCCGATTTGCCCCTCGAGGTATCAACTGCTGATTAGTGTGTGGACACAGACGCTGCGAGACGGGGGATTAGGCCTGTCAGCCTCTGGCTGGGACTCGACCTTCACCTCTCCTGGACCTCGTCGTGTCTGAGCTGAGGGAAAAAAGAGGTGTCCTTTAGTCACCTCCAGCAGCAGCAGCATGGCAACAGCTGAATGAAGCATTCGGTCCTCGTAGCAAAGTTATTTCACTGTCACTCTTCGCCGAGTTCAAGTTTGGTGACCTCTAACCTGCCGAGGTGAACAACTCGCTGATGCTGGACAAAGTAAATCCTTCTGGCTCGTTTTGGAATGTTTAGCCGAGGGAACAATGTTGTCTTCTTGTCACGTTTAATAACTTGCAAAACCAAAATCCAACCTGCTGATACACAACCGCGCGTGTTTACAACAAATTTTTACCTGTAATGAAGATTATTTTGCCATATTCAGGCAGATTCCTGACATCTATCTTAAGTAAAAGTAAGGATTCCTTATAAACAAAATGACTCCAATAAAAGTTAAAAGTCCCCAAGTCGAGTACTGTTTGAGTAAAAGTACTAAAGTAAGTGCTTTAATGTTAAATCTTTTCTAGTTTAAAGTGTATATTTTATATTCTATTTATATATTGTTTATTCCATGTGCCCTATTTGTTCTTTGTTCCTTGTTTACTTGTTCTTTGCACTGTTAAAACTAGAGCCACGTCGTCTCGTCTCTCTGTATACATGTACAGTATATAGAAGAGATGACAATAATGTTTACTTTGACTCTGACTTGACTAAATGTATTTAGCAGGTATTACTAAAAGGTAGCATTACCCGAAACACTAAAATTCTTAAATTTGGTTGCCTTAATTTGTTTGTTTTTGACGTGATAAAAATCTTTAATTCCAAAAATAAGAACCACACTATAACACAGAGTGATTGGCATATTGTACAAATTTAAGATATAGGGTTTTTTCACATCAGTTACATGAAATCTTGCAGGAGTCAATGTATATTCAGTATCATTTTACTAAATTAATTAAATAATAAATATTTAAATTGGAGAAATCTGTTGGAATTATGGTAATAAAATTTGTGAATAATAAAATTGTAGTACATGTATTTCTTTTTAATGAGCACACAGTGCCCCACAACCACTCTGCATTTGACCCGTCCATGAAGGAGCAGTGGGCAGCTAACATGGGCAGCACCCAGGGAGCAGTGTTTGGGTATGGTACCCTGCTCATAAGTACTTCAATCTTTAAATATTAAACATGTTATAAATATCTGGAAATTAGACATTGCCCCAGATAGTAATTCCATAGTAATAGTAATAGCAATAAAGCAATAACCACATGAAAACATAATAAAATAGATTTATTCTTTACTCCTTGAGATGCTATGTGTTTTTTATAACCTGATATACACAGATGTGATGTATTTCAATATTTCTGACTTCACAGAGCTATTAAAAATGTGTGTGTGTGTGTAAGCGTGTGTTGAAGGTTAACACATCCTCCACATGGTGTTATTTTCAACATTTGTTGTTTGTGGGAAGTGTAAATTTAGTATTTTGCATTTTGAACTCGGAGCGCTTGTGTTTATTTCAGCGTCTGCTTTACATTTGGGATCTTTTTATTAGAGAGCTCAGGCACATGGGGACGTCACGATTAGCACACCCAGCGTTCTGGAGGCGTTCACACACTCGCTTGTCTAATGTGAACTAAAAACCTCTATTTACCATGCTCAAATACTCAACAATAATCCACAGCCACATCACAACACTCACATCTTCAGGGTTTTATCAGGGTGTTGGTTCGGCCTCATTCGCTTCATGCCTTCTTACAACACTTTACCAGGCTTCTCTTACTAATCCATTAATCAAATCTTCCTCTACATCTGATGAAGCGCATGTGAAGATGTAGGACCTTTCAGAAGAGTTCAGAAGATTTGTTGAGGCGTGTTGTGAGTCTGGAAACTGTATATATGTAAATTATACCACTCATTATAAACACCACTCCTTACTCATATTAAAATGCATTATAATGGCAGCACATCAAACATGTCACGTTTAATGACATGCACAAACTCACCCATGTCACATTATAAATTACACGGTGTCCTAGAGATCCTCTTTATTTTTTAACAGAACATCTGTACACTCATGTTAATCTCATGGATACTTAATGCATGAAAGTCAATTCCAATATTGAAATTATATTTTTTTCTTACAATATGTGCACATAATTTTATGCAACTAATTTTTTCCTTTTTCTACTTCTAATTTAGAGTTAATATTGTATAGTTTATTCACATATGTATATTCAATGGGCCTTCTCAGTATTCTTTGGCTAAATAAATAAATAAATAAATAAATAGTAATAAATTTCAGCATTTTATAAATAAATTTTGGACTTGATTTGAATTTGACTCATATGCAGACTGGACCAGATCCAGCTCATGTCTTAGTTCATATATATGAAGGCTGATTGATAGCTGGTTATGTACCATTATTTATTTATTTATTTATTTATTTATTTATTTATTTTTCTATGAATCAAAACACAAAATAAAATAAATAAAAGTAAAAAATCTAAAATATGACATTTTAAAATCAGGCTTGTGATTGGGTGGGCCAGGACTATCTGCAGATACATTTTTATATTGCTGTTGTTGCCGTTTAATCTATAATTAAGTGAAGTGTAAAGCTTTAAGCAGCAGCGTTGAGTGACCATGGCAGTATAAAGGACTAAACTCACTCGACCTCCAACACACAGCTGACCTCCTCCGCTTGTTCCATGACTTATTAGACAGTGCAGCAGCTACTGCGCCCCACAGGCCACCACATGAAGTTGCTATAATAAGAAAATTAACTTTTCTAACAGTGAAAAGGCCATTATCCCGGTGGTGACGGCACTGGAGGCGCTCAAGCTAAACGTATTTCACCAGCTCTCAAGGATTAAGGTAATGGCACAGAAAAGACAGCTGGTGACTGATGATCTCAGGAAAAGTTGTTCTCTATTTAATACAGTAATGAAATTGAATTATGGAAACACATCCTGAGTTAAGGCTGTTAAAGTTAAAGCTGGAATGGAATTTGTATTTGTGGAGTGTGAGCCACTCAGGGACCCACTGATGGAAATGCTGAAGGGAGAATTCGAACCCATGACCTTATGCTCCAGAGACAAGTATCCTAACCACTAGGCTCTTGTGATTCAGCCGTGGCATCCTCTCTGGTGGCAAGTCGGCTCACAGCTGCTGTAACTGACCCGCGAGATTCAGCAGATCCACAGTGGGTCGGAGTCGACGTATGAGCTGATCTCATTTCAACTGGGGAAAGATTTTGGGATGAGTTGGCCCTGTGGTCAGAGGGTTGCTGGTTCATGTCCTGGATGGGAACAAATCACATTGGGTTGCAATGACTTTACATCCGGTTGCTTGATAAACGGCGGTGAATAGAGGGTCCTTCATATGGACAGATAGGGAAGTTGAGTTACTGTTAAACGTTAGCAGGTGAAAATGAGCACAAGCTTATTTAGCTGTCTTCATCACCAAATCTAAACCCACAAATCAACAACCCTGTGTATAATCTGGGATTTTTGGGCCAGCAACGTTGTGGCAGAACTGTCTTGTGATTGTGAAGTCTGCAGGTTGCAGTAGAGTCGAGCTGGAGAGAGCGGAAGGTAAAACGGGACTCAGCGCCTGCAGGCTTTACACCTAATTCTAATCTGAACCAGACCTCCTACTGCACAGCAGACAGCAAAATATTATAATGACTGCACTCCGGCAATGTTACTCACACCGTGTGAGTGTCAAGATTCAAGATTCTTCATTTATCACAAGCACACTTATAAAAGTACATGTGAGGAAATGGACCCCGCTTCATGCTTAGACTGTGCATATAAAAATAAAATAGAAATTAACAGACGTAAATTCTGTTCAATTCTGAGAATAAAGGTGTATAGAAAATATAAAGAAGAATATGGATCCTAATACAGAGATTTATTCCGTAAACAGTATGATCTACTTTGTATTTTGGTGACAAGTGTCAGACTCTATGCCTGCAGATTTGGGATGAAAACTGACATCCACATTTGTTTGATAGGGAGTTTGAGATGGTTAGGGAGTTCGTCCCATGATCAGACTGTTAGAGGTACCACTAAGCAAATTTACATTCCTAAGCGCTGCCTAGAAGCTGCTGTGTTCACAATGACATATGATTAAAATAAAAGTAATAAGATATATTATTTATTAATGCAAATTTAAGAAAACTAAACGAGCAGAATGTTTCCCTGAGCTTATATGATTGGGGTTAGGATTTAGGAGCAGATATTCCATTTTTGATGGCTGTGACCTCATTGCCCTAAAATAAAAGTTAACTAAAAGGTAATAAAAGGTCAACGTGTGATTCCTGACATTTTTGAGGCTTTAACAGAACATATTTGTATGTGAGGGGTGGCCATCATAAAACATCTTTTTGGATGAAATCAGTTTTGGGGTTTAAGAGTTAAGTTTTGGGGGTTGTGACAATATGATTTTGTAGCTGTATAGGCTTATTTGTACATTGTTACGTGCTGTGGTGCGTTTGCTTGTCGTGAGGCAAAATGTTGCAGTATAATCTTTTCAGTTTTATTTAAAAAACTAAAATCAACAGATTTAAACTTCTTGACTGCAGTTAAGGTTATGGTGTTAAGGTTAAACACCAACTTTATTTAAAAGTAGTAAATCAAGTAGTTTTGAGAAAATAGAAGTACTTCCAGATGGTGAGATGTGTTTGTTAGTTAGCTAGTTTTAAAGACCTGAAAATAAAATAAGAAAGAACAGGGGAAAATGCCCTAAAAAAGAGGAAAACCTGAGATTGTTACATTTTTGTGATTTTTGTGAAGAAGCTGTAACATTATTTAGAGCTGGTAATTGGGAATCGATGAAAGTACTTGTAGATAAAAGGGGAGGGGTCGTTAGCATGTAAACCTGGGACTGATAAATGCTTGGGGGATGTTCAATGTAAATTGTACAGCTACAAGATAACTAACAACGTGCAGGAAGAAGGAGGAGTGATTAGTGATTAGTGCAGCTGCAGCTGAGTTATTGCACATGTTAACTGGTGATCTCCACTTCATGTGTCCACCATGTGTAGCAAGACAAGTTCATTTATGCACCCCACCCATCCTCCTCAGACTCAAGCTTGCCAGATAAGTTGGTAGATCCAGTGTCTAATGTTATGTTTGGTATTGCCTTAATTATCATGCTAATGTTCACACTGCTACCACACTGTCTCAGCGTAACACAATGCTGATGTTAGCCATCACAAGTCACAGCTCTCACAGCTTTCTCAAACAATTCAGTTGGATTGATGACCCACCTGCACATCAGAAACCTGTAAATGTGAACTGCTGTTCTGCTTCTACTTTTAAAATTTTGTTTCGTTTGTTGTGTTTGTTGTTGTTCAGCTGTAGCGCATCACCCACTACTCGACATCCTCCTCCTCCTCCTCTTCCTCCTCGGTGTGTATCGGGGACCGAATCAGGGTGAGTGGCTCGCTCCTGCACTCATTATAAGTGGGCCATAGCTGTCAGAGCGTATGAGGCTGGCGAGAAGAAGCAGAGAGGCTGCGACAGGTGAGCACTGCACCAGGCTTTGGAGAGGCGAGGGGGGGCGGGCGGTGAGGCGGTGTGGGGGGGGTGTGTACGTTGAGGTTGGGAGAGGCGTCTCGGCATTCCCGCGCTGCCGCTCCGTGCCTCGTCTCTCCTCAGCGTGTTTGCTCTCATTCCCCTCGACAGCTGTGGGCAGCGGCTCGGCTTCGCGCAGGCCAATCACGACGGGACATTCATCAAACCAAACAGCCCACATATAATTGGTCCACATCCCTACCTGCTGTCACTCACCTGAGCAACATATGGGCGAAAAATACAGATGTAGTGCCACGAAGGCGCAATGGCAAGCCACGGAGCAGGAGGGAGATCTGAATTGCAGATGGAGGCGGTGGAAAAGCGGGGGGCGGGCTACAGATCCGTCTCTCTCTCTCTCTCTCTCTCTATCTATCGGTGTGTGTGTGTGTGTGTGTGTGTGTGTGGATTGTAATGATGTGCCCCATCAGTTTACCTGCAGTCACCCTCGGTATCTTGGATTGCCCCGAGGCTGAAGGCTGGAGGCAGGCAAAGAGCCTCAATGTTCATGCAACCCATCCTCACTCCCGCTCCTCCTTCCCTCACCTCCAACCACCAGTGCTGGGGGAGACACTATTAAACGGCAGCTTTTAAAGCTCCAAGCTACTTGTGATTAAAAGTATGTAAGCTCCACTACAAGCTGCTGTTTTAATGTAGTATTTACTACACTACAAGCTACAGAGAAGAAGTAGATCCAAGCTGTTTCATCCAGTAATACCGAGTATTTGTGTTGTAGGACACTCTTATAGATGATTAATTGAAAAATGTAAAACTTAATATTAAGAGCAATAGGGACATTTTTTAATGGTGTAACATCAAATCCCAGTCAGGTTATGATGGTGTGTTGGAGGTAGAGAGTGTTGTGACGTTCAGCTTGTGTAAGTTACAATCAACTATGTAAGTTCTGTTTGTTTGGTCTTTCAGAGTCATACAACTTCCACTCACTTTCACATTTTAATGAATATAAACACAGATTCTTGCTTCCATCTTGGCCAAGGTGGACTCCATCCTCCAAGTCCATCTGGCAGCTGCCAACACCACATGGTGTGTGTCAGGTCCCTGTCTGGATTCTTACTGGGTCTTGGTTCAGACTGTGGTGGGCCCCCATGGAATAAATGCGCAAAAAACAACGGAGCAAGTTTAACACAAGGGGCTCCTTTTATTGCAGTAAGGAGGACGTTCATGAAGGGGGAGGGTTGGTCAAAGTCCATCATTGTGCTCTTGGAGTTTGTCGTGGGGTAGTTCAGGTGTCGGTGTCATCAGGGCCGCTCTGTGGGTGAGTCTGGTGAGGTAGAGTAGAGAGAGAGGGAGATCGGCAAGAAAAACACAAATGGTTAGAGGTTGGGGTGCAGGCGTCCGTAGTGCGTTGTCTTTTGTTCTCCCTGTAATGAGCCGTAATGAGGCGGTAATGTCACTCCAGCCATGCGTTGTTAGTGGTGGGGCTCCGGTTCCACGCGGTCAGTGATGTTTGTAAACAGGAGCTGGCCCTGGTGGTGATAAGCGACCGTTTTCCTTGGTGCTGAAACGGTGGCTGTCCTGGTGCCAGAGTGGCGGTGTGGGCGCATGCCAGGCATGTGATGTCACAAGATATATACTTACTCCAATCCAATGTCTCAGACCACATGTTTCATCGTACTGCATAGATCTGTGTCAACTGAGTGCTAATCATGTGAAGCAATAGTTTATGAATTTAAACCCGTTTGTCACCCGTTGTCTAGTTTATCACTCTCCAGTCTGGGGCATATGGTAGTGTAATGGTCAGTTGACCCCATGATCTGAGGGCTGCCATTTCAAGTCCTGGAGCAGTAAAGGTACCACTGAAGTACTCATGAACAAGTTACCATCCACAAGCACTGCTCATCTCTCAATTACCAAAAGCCATCCACTGCTCCTTCACAGATGGGTCAAATGTAGAGTTGGGCGCTGTGCTTTGTTCACAATGACAAATAAACACTCCCTTCAATTCACTTAAATTCACTCAGTACTGACCTCCACCACCATAACCCATTTCCTCTCCTCGAATTCTCCCACCCCATGTTCCCCACCTCCATCCATCACCCTCTCGCTGCAGAGCAGGGCTTATTTAGCACCGGGGCAGCGCAGCTACTTAAAAAAGTTTGCCCCTGCCACTTTTCTAACCCAGTGAACTCGGTCTCCAGCGTAATAGCCTCCGTCTTATTTGAGCCGCACACGCCACTTCAGATATGAATTGCATATGCCCTTAGCAAACCCAACCAGGAAGCACCTAATGAGCCTTTCAGCTTTCAACTCTTAAGCTTCCCATAAAACATCCAGAACATTCCACGGCTTCCAACTCCTTTCTCTTTTTTTCTCGCGCCCCACTCACTTTTTACCGACTTAATAGATATGAAGCAAAGAAAAAGTGACATTTTATTCAGGCCGGTTTTTAGAAATAAATAAAAGATCAGCCTGGTCCAGCGCCGGCACAGATCAGGTCGGAGATTTAAAAGGCGGCGGTCTGAGGAGTAGGTTGGTTTAAGAACGTGGCGAGATTTGCATCTCATCCCTTTGTTCGCCGGCTCACTTCTACGTTAGTTAACTGCTCGGCTCTCCTTGTCAATGTCAGCAAACACGGTGGTCCGTATCCATTACTGTCTGACAAGATGGAGGCTGGGACAATTCATATTAATAGGAGAATGAAGAGACGGGAGCCGGACGGTGACCTTGGATTTCAGTTTCGGCGTTTGTTATAAACTTCTGTAAAAGTGCAGGGTGAGAAGAGGAGGAAGAAGAGGAGGGTAAGGGGATGGGGAGGTTGCAGTACCTTATACAGAATTTACCTGCGATTTCCTCAAGATGCAGCTCCAACATTCCTAAAGCACTGTTCAATGGGTTTCACTGAATAGAAACTGGCACAAAGAAAAGTATTAAATGATCTGCAAACTGATATGCAGTCCAACGGAAATGAGAAAACAACAGTTATTGAATTTGATCTTTAAGATGTTGCTAAGAGCAGGAAGTTCAAGCTGTTTGTATTGACTTGCAGTGTTTTAGATGAGCTCTAGATCACATGGTGTGGATAAGCAGCCGAAGCTGAAAGTGAAATTGAGTGATCATTTGTCACAGTGAACACACCACAGAGTGCATCACAACAAAATGTGACCTCTGCATTTGACCCATCGGTGAAGGAGCAGTGGGCAGCTAACAAGGGCAGCACCTTGGGAGCAGTGCTTAGGGACGGTACCTTGCTCATGAGTACTTCCTGGATTTGAACCTGCAACCTTCTGATCACGGGGAAAACACCCTACCAGTATGATACTGCTCTGCCTAGAAGGAGACAGATTCCTGAAACTCAATGCACAATTCAGCTGACAGCACCAATCTTAAATCAAGGCGAGCATAGTGATGAAAGATTAAACTTGAGTCAGGAGCACCGGTTCTGCATATTCATCACAGATGGTTTGATTTCAGAACACTGCCCGGCATTCGGCACATGCTCTCGAGTCCCAGGGAGAAGATCCGATCTCTCCAAGCTCGGAATGGGATGAGGTTCTCTGTTGTTAAATGATGTTAGCGTAGTGTTTCATTCCAAATCCAGATGGCACTCTACCTCCCCAGATGAACTGCCTGATCCAGACTCACGCTCCAGGTCCTTACAACAACCTCTAATTACCAGGGCCTGTATCCCTAAAGAATCTTTGTGCAAAAAGTGGCTCCTAGCGGCCAAATTCTAAGAAAATTCTCAGAGTCATGACGTTTTCTTAGAATTTCCCCTAAAAGTGACACGACAATCCCAGTTAATATAAAAGCTATTCCTCAAGATTCCTAGCGCTTAAAAGGGCTCCTAAGGCGAGATCTGCTAAGAGCAGGGAAGAGGGCTTTTAGTGGCTTAGGAGTTCCCCTAAGCTTTTTTCTCCATTTTCTGTGTTTGTAGGATATTTGTTAACAAGCCTTTATAAATAGACCAGCCAGCAATCACAGACACTGATAAAAGCTGAGCCGTGTTACCCTCGTTAAGACCACACTGGACTTGAACGTTGTAATTTCTACTTCATTAAGGACAGCCCCTTGAGATAGGCCATCTTGTTTTCAATGGGGTCCATATGGAAGTGAAAACAAAAATATGCCAGCTAGGATATTAATATGAGCAAATAAAACACGAATCATTATTTGAACAGGTAATGAGCTTAAGCCGCTATATTTAGATTCTAATGTTAGGCTATAACCCTACAGCTTACTATCTATTTTCCAGATATTTTCTTGAATGTGAAATATTATTTACAATTACAGTCTGTATAAGATTAGAGTGTATAATTATGTTTATTGATTTGAGGGTGCTATCCTTTGCTCATTATCACCAAAAGCTCATTTCCATCAAACTTGTAGGATCAACCAATCACGGCTTTTGAAATGATGACTCATACCTAGCAACGGGGTCAACCACACCTCCTCACTAAGATAGGTTTTTCCACTCATTCCTTGCTCAGAGTTCACTGAAAAATGTTCTGAATCACTAAGCCAAACTCCTGGCAAGGAATTTTTAGGTTGTTAGGAGTTTCTGAGAGGATTTCCTCAGAATCTTAGGATACGGGCCCAGATCTGATTCAATTTGGAGTTTTAACCTGCCACACCCTTGACGTCTAGAATTTATAGAGCATTTATTTAGTCATTTCTTCACAAAGTATCCTCATGTCTGACTGCATGCCGAGTGTCCTCATGTTCAACCTTCTCATGTACCGAATATTTTTGAGTTTTTATTTTCTTGTGTTTATAAATATACTTTTGATTTGTTTGTTTCAGAAATCAATCTCATGGATTTGAACTGTTTAATGACACAGTTTTCCATAAGAACAATTTGGAAAGACTGTGATTCACATATTCCATTGTTTGTCAAAACACCAGAGATATAGAACAGCAAATTAAAAGATTGTTTTGGGTTTGGATACCGCCTGGATCAAGAGGTTGTTGGTTTGAATCCTATCTCCAGCACTACCATTATTGAGTTTCTGAGCAAGGTCCTTAGTTGCTCTCAGTGAAACTGTCCCTGAAATTATGAAATGGATGTCTGAAAATGCTAAATACAAAGCAAATGCACAGGAGTGCTGAGCTGTAAAAATGACAGTGCTGAATACAACAGGCTCTTCCAGAGTTTGTTCTGTAGAAACAGATCAGTGGGTTCCGTGGTGTGTCGAGTCTGGGTTGAGGATGCGGAGGGGCTGTGGATGGGGCTGACCTGCTCCTGACCCCAGCGCTACCGCCACGCTGGGAGCCACTCCCTGTCCTCCCGCCTCGTTACCGCTCCAATTATCAAGTGGTAATTGTGGGTGTGTTGGCTGGAGTGAGCTCGGTGCTGTCGGAGGGGAGACGACAGTGGCGCTGGATTGAGGCAAGAGCCAAGAGACGTTGACCTCATCACCTCTCATAAAGAGCCTGAGAGAGGTGACCCATTTAGCCGAGCGCCAATTCTACTTCCCCAAGTATAACACACACACTAATTCAGCAAAGGCTTGCTCACGTTGTGGCTGTAACGGAATTTCGCTGCTTCAAGAAGGAAAGATTGAAAATGAATCAGTTTTGTCACTTTGTGGACAGAAGTTTATTGTTCAGCTTGATTTTTATGCTAAAATGAAATAGAAATAAAAAAATCACAAACTATGGCCTTAAAGCAGCTAAATGATGCATTTTTCTTGTTAATATGAATTTAGAACCGATAGGTTAACAGCTGGCTAAACAATAATTCAGAGAAAGAATTAAAAAATGTCTTTATCATCTTCAACATTTTCACCATTTTTTATCTTTCTACTTTTTTATTTTTTTAACTTTCTATTTTTAACACAGCAAACAATTTCTTCGGCAATTTCTGTCTATATGTATCTTCCCTTCTCTGGTGAAAAACAGCAGAATCTGTCAAGCTGGATGAAGCTGATCATCATCTCACTTGGGCAAAAGTTTTTCTTTTAAACCTTAAATCTTGTTTGTAGAAATCATAGGAGAAAAAGTAGTTTGTGCCTCCCAAGCCAGCATTCAACCAGTAAATAACCAGCAAATATGTTTCTTTGAACTAGATTTAAAGGCAATTATTTGTGCTCTGATTTGGTTTCAGTATTATCCCCACAGAACCCTGACTAATAAGACATTAGGGTTTATTGGTATTTTATATATATATATATATATATATATATATATATATATATATATATATATATATATATATATATATATATATATATATATAATATAGTAATATTAAAGTTTGAAACTAGGTTTACTGGTTACATATATATAAGGGCGTATAACCAGTAAACCCTGGTTTGGAGCTTTTTTCTAAGACATTTGAGCTGGGTATATCAGTGTCTCAACGGTTCTAATTCTGCTACTTAATATCTTATTAATCAGTGCATTAATCAATGTCTTATTATATATATATATATATATATATATATATATAATATATATATATATATATATATATATATATATATATATTCTTTTTTTTTACACTGTTGGAGCCATGTCATTTCTTATAGTCTGAGAAACCACTTTAACTTGATGTGTGCATTTCTATCTGCTTATGGATAGTTTTACAGAGACATCAGCTTTGAGGTTACATTGTCATATAAATACGTGAACAAATTTGCAGTTGGATCTTTTTAACTGTAGTTTTATGGAACCTAATCTGACAGGTTGATTGTCATGTCTGAATTAAAGCGAGTAATCATTTGTCATTGCGAACACAGCACACTGTACCAAGACCAATTGTGAGCTCTATATTTGACCCATCCACGAAGGAGCAGTGGGCAGCTATAAAGCAGCACCTGGGATCAGTGTTTGGGGATGGTACCAGTTCGGCACTTGAGCTGGCGACCTTCCGATCACAGGGCCAACTTTAGTTGCCCACAAAATTTAGTTAGTCTGGTTTGTGACATGAGCATATTGAACTGAAACCTGTTATATTTAAACACTTTTGAGGTGGAATCTTCAGTTCATGCCAACAATCATCATTTTGCTTGAGTAACTTCATCAACCACTCATTGGCACATAACCACTGTATGTTTTCTATGTGTTTTCCATTGTTTAACTGCATGGCCAGTGGTTTGATGAATGTTTGATAAAGTTTGGGAAATTACATACAATAACAAAAAAAATTAGACTTGAACTTTCACAAGTCAGCAGCCGCTCTCTACAAAGTGAGCGTATCAAAAGGACTGTACAGCTGTTCCCTTTACAATTACCGCCCAAACTCATTTCCAGCACTCTATTCAGACACGCTTATCACAGCATGCACTTTTATTCCTCTACTTATAAAGTAGGACACCAAAGTCACGTCTTGAATGATGCCCACATGATGCCCCCTTACAGGCCACACCACTGGCGGCCCACTTTAAATCTCTGTTGTGGCAAAGTTAAAATGCAACATTTTGTAAAAACATTCATTCCAATTTGTTCCAGTGGAATAAACACAGTCTATTTCTCTGAAAATATTAGATTCTAATGTGCTTTTCCCCTACAGATTTACTCTAACTTGTGGCAACTTGGTAACACAATCCCAAACCTCCAGCACAGCTCTGATTGTGAACTGGATCGTTACAGTAATTAACTGGTTTGGTGTTGGTTCGGCTGAGCAAAGGCTCATTAGTTTGCTTAAGATGTTATTCCAAGCTGGTACATCTGTACTGAAGCAGCTCAAAATGCATCTTATGTTTGTAGAATGGATCAACCGTTCACTAATCCATCAGTGATTATGTTAGCATATTAGTTGGATTGGCTCTTCACAGTTTAGAAGAACTGAATTCTACGTACTGTGTGTTTAGTTAGTGTCCTACTTTCAACAGTCATCGCTCAGACAGTGTGGTGATGGTGTTTGCCGGTTGTGTGTGTTATTCTGTTGAGCGCTTCTTGCTCCATTAACAGAGCAGTAAAAAAGAACCGTGCATATGGTGCAGTGTTTAATTTATTTCCCCGTCAAATGTGTGCATTTTTCATCTGCTTATGGGGTAATGTTACTGAGACATCATCTGCCAGGTTACAAATGAGTGTAAGCACATGAATAAATACACGGCTTGTTTGTGGTTATTGTGCTCAGTTTATTGAGTTGTTGAGAGCAGGACATCAGTCAGGCAGTTGATGGTCGTGTCTGATTTGAGACATGGGCTTGTCAAGCTGAGATGCTGTTGATGTGTTCATGCACATGTTACTGTGCTTCGCCTGCATGCAGAAATTCACTGAATTAATTAAACCATCCAGTTTGATGCCACATAACTAGAGGGTTTTAAAAAATTGTTAGACAGTTTCATCAATAATAATTTATTTCATTATATTGTGACTTTTCAACACACATGCCTGGCACCAGCCCCCACCAGTCTCCAAAATCACCCCACACACACGTTTTTAATTAGATGTAGGATAAAATGCAAATAAATGTGCTTTATCCAGGCCTTTTCATTTCCCATAAAAATCTGTATTTAAATCAATATTAAAAAGTTAATCAAATTAATATTTCATAAGGATACGTACGTTGTCCCAGTAACTGCGTTTTTGTAGTTTTTCACCAGTACATCGACTTAAGACTAAAATGTAAATAGACCTTCAGTGTACATCTACTCATACACTTCCACTTTGGCTGCTGATGCAACATTTGCACAAAGTGTGTTTTTTAATAAATTGTGAAAATGCTCTGAATCCTGTGAAACCTGGAGCCACGCTGTCTCATCTCACTGCATGAGGGAATATACTGTAACAATAAAGTTTACTCTGGCTTTGATTTCATACACATCTCAAAATATGTCTGACCCTAATTTTTATGAAGCAGGGTTTCTGAGGAAGCAGGACAGGTATGAATGTGCAGTACTGCATCTACTCTACTGCAGTAAAGATTCATACTGCACTCATTCATTAATCCCAAGCCGGTTGGCAGAGATTGGAGATTATCCTTGGACTTCAGGCATGAGGCGGGGACCAACACACCTCAGGACACACATTTACACACACATTCACATCTATGGTGGCATTTTAGAGTCACCAATTGACGTATAGGACATGCTTTTGAACTGTGGGAGGAAACCAGAGCACCTGGAGAAAACTCACACCAACACAGGGAGAGACACAACCTCGATCCCACAGCTGCTCCCTAATACAGTATCTCCTGACTTATTCCCCACTTCAAAGACGTCCCAAAAATAAAGGTGTTTAAAAGAGCGGAGGGAGGGATTTTGGCCCACTCTTCTTTGCAGAATTGTTTTAATTCAGCCATATTGGAGGGATTCTGAGCATGAACAGCCTTTTTAAGGTCATGCCACAGCATCTCAATTGGACTCAGGTCCAGACTTTGACCAGGCCACTCCAAAATCTTCATCTAGTTTTTTTAAGACATTCAGAGGTGGACTTGCTGGTGTGTTTTGGATCATTGTCCTGCTGCAGAACCCAAGTTCATTTCAGCTTGAGGTCACAAACTGATGGCCACACATTCTCCTTCAGGATTTTTTGGTAGAGAGCAGAATTCATGGTTCCGTCAATCACAGCAAGTCATCCAGGTCCTGAAGCAGTAAAGCAGCCCCAGACCATCACACTACCACCACCATGTTTGACTGTTGGTATGATGTTCTTTTTCTGAAATGCTGTGTTACTTTTACGCCAGATGTAACAGGATGCACACCTTCCAAAAGGTTCAGCTTTTGTTTCATCAGTCCACAGAATATTGCCCCAAAAGACTCAAGGTGTTTTGCCCCAATCATCAAGGTGTTTTCTGGGTTCTTTTGTGACCTCTTGGATGAGTTGTCGCTGCACTCTTGGGGTCATTTCTATAGGCCAGTCACTCCTAGGAAGGTTCATCAATGTTCCATGTTTTCTCCATTTGTGAATGATGGCCCTCACCGTGGTTCACTGGAGTCCCAACGCTTTAGAAATGGCTTTGTAACCTTTTCCAGAACGATAGATGTCAATTACTTTGTTTCTCATCTGTTCCTGAATTTCTTTAGATCGCAGCATGATGTCTTCCTTTTTTGGGATCTTTTGGGCTACTTTTTAAGTGATCTCTTGATTCAACAGGTCTGGCAGTAATCAGGCCTGAGTGTGGCTGGTGAAATTGCACTCAGATTTCCAAGAAATGTGATTAACCACCGTTACTTTATGATTTTACAAGGGGGGCAATTACTTTTTCACATAGGGCCATGTAGGTTTGGATAGTTTTTTTCCTTAATAAATAAAATTATACAATTATTTGTGTTTACTTGGGTTACCTTTGTCTAATAATTAAATTTGTTTGATAATCTGAAACATTTAAGTGTGACAAACATGCAGAAAAATAAGAAATCAGGAAGAGGGCAAATACATATAAATACAGTTATATATATATATAACCCTCGTCTGCACATGTTGCTTGGACCTTGCTTGTTAGTTTGTTGCTTTGAAGCCCTTGTTATTTTACAATGCTAATCTATACAGAAGTTCTCGTTTTAATACCAGTAGCTGCTGTCCTTGTTGCAATTAAGTTGTCCATAATGCCCAGCCCGATGCAGCACCGGTTACGACTTCCCAGTATAGTGGAAAAAAAGAAGTGTACAAAAAAAGGTTATGCAACTGCTTTGTGCACAATTACAGCCAAGAATCATTTCCAACTTTCTATTGAAACATGGTTATCTCAGCATGCATTTGTTTTGTTGTTTTTTTCTCCCAACTTATAAAGTAGGTCAACAAAGTTATGTCTCGAATGATGCACACATGAAGCCCCCTGCAAGTGCTCGGTGGGAAGCCCAATTTAAATCTCTGACGTGAGGAAAGCTATGGCAACCGTGGACTGTAACTCACAAACCATCATGATTCATTCCAGTTTGCTTTAGTGGACTGACCAATTTACAGTCACTTAACTACACAGGATCTAATTTACTGTAAAATTGGTTTAATTTGTATTTTTGTCTTGACAATTAGCCTCATATTAAGTTCTGCAGGTTGAGAACTTCACTCTGTAACTTTGTAAGCACTGCTTTGGTATCTACATCCCAATGTCTAGTTTCTCATTTGTATAATTGAACTGAAATGTACTGGTAATTTCAATGAAAATTGTGGCGATTGATTGAGATTGCAAAGCTGTTTCTTTTGAGATTTGCTTTTAAGCAGTAGTATATTTTTGTGCATTAACTATAGATTATTTATCATCTTTGCACTTTGTTGTCAATAACATACATGAAAAAGTGGATTATTACTCAAGAAACAAAAACAGGTGTGTCTTTAAAGAGCAAGTGTCAAAATAAGAAACATCAGTTTGTCATTTTGTTTTCAGCTACAAACAGGAATTGCCCCTGACAAATATACCGCTCACTCATTAAAGATTCCATGTTTGCTCTTTGTCAGATGTTGTATACTGCACACCAGGGCCTCTGGGAGACAACAAATGAGCTCAGTGATTTATTCTTTCTTAGAAAACACAGTAGGTAGACCTCCTCTCAGTGTGCGTGTGTGTGTGTGTGTGTCTAAGCAAAGACAACCTGAAAACTTGTGTGTGCATGTTTGTGTATGTTCATGCAAGTGTGTTTGCATGTATGCTTGTGTGTTGTTTGTGTACATACTGTACATGTTTGTGTCTATCCATGCTTGTGTGTGTGTGCATTCAGATATATCTGTGTGTATGCAAGTATGCTTGTGTGTGTGTGTGTGTGCATATTTGTTAGTGTATATGCAGTATCAGATGTGTATGTGTGTGTGTATGTTTAGAGTGTGTGTGTGTGTGTGTGTGTGTGTGTGTGTGTGTGTGCGTGTGTGTGTGTGTGTGTTTATGCATGTGTGGGCACGCCAGTCTCTTTCGCCTGTGTTTCTTCTTGTTTTGTGAGTTCCCCTGGGGTCTAGATTATGATGGAGAGGAGACTTTATAGCAATTATCACATCAGCGCTCAGAAATGGGCATCGGAGAGGCTGAAAGTGCACTAATTATCCTGCAGGAAATACAACTCCGACTGATGGATCCGTCTCCAAAATTGGCGGGGTCTTCGACTCGGTGACAGCTAAATGCCTACTGGCCCCGACCACTTCCTCCAACAGAGACGGCTACTGGCAGGATCCCGACGGGCACGGGAAACAGCGATGCCAGGGCTTTAAATATCCTCATTGCAATAAATATATAAACATATTTATGTATTTATTGCCGTGGGGATATTTAAAGCCCTGGCATTGCTTTTCCAGTTTTCCGGTGCCCATCAGCATCCTGCCAGATGTATAAAGTCTCCCGACGTCCGTATTACTCCTCTGGAGCCAGGGCTCCCTCCACAGACTCTTTAACTGCCATGTTATTGACAGAGATAAAGTTCCAGTGCTTCCCAAGTCATGCAGAAAGTCAATCACCAGTCGGGCCCTAATAATCTCTCGATTAGCTCCATCCCGCAGTATTAGCGGCGTCCCTCCTGCGATGCTGCGCCGAGCGAGCCGGTTCCGCTGTCTCCATTATGAATTGAGACGCCGCCTTGTGTGGTCGCATTATTGAATAAGTAAGAGGATGCAGGAGGCAGACAGAAGTTTTAAGCCCGGTCGGTATAGACGCCATCCCCATTAGAGGCCAAGCATTAACAACGTCAACGACACAAAGGAAGGGCGGGTGGAATGCAGAGGAGGAGGAGGAGGAGGACGAGGAAGAGGTGGTGGGACTCGGAGGGAGAATGGTAGCTGTAATTACGGGTATATTGCCGTACTGTTTTGTTTTTGTGTGTACTGCAGGGAAACTGTGCAGTTAAAGGTATCAGTTTGACTTTGACCTCCACTTTGGCAGTGTGTAATTGATGACTGAATAAAAAGTTTTGTTCTCTGCTGTGAGCATACCATTATATAAAGAAGAAAACGACTCACCGAGCCCTCGTCAACCCCGGCGCAGTAACTAACGAGAACTGCGTCAAACGGGATGCTAAATAGCGCTGCTTGACTTCTGAACGGCCTTTGAAAGCAAAAAAAAATCATCCACGCTAAGAGTGAATAAGCAAAATACAGTATGAACGGCCTTTCAACAGTGTCATTTATTAGGATGATCAAGGCACCGGGTAATTATCAGTTTTGTTTAAGTACATCAGAGAGCTGTACAAGACGTGCTAATGGCCAGACGAGCACAAAGCACGAGTCATTCTGATTTGTGTCACCGAGTCATTAAGCTGCCTTTGAGGGACGCCAGCAATCTGATCCATCACCGCCGTAATGAGTTGGAGATGAACCCATCAATTTTATTCTTCCTATCACCCGAAGATGACTCCTCGTCTGCCTCTGTCTCTCTCTCCCTCCCTCATTCTCCTTCAGTCTCCTCTTAAGTCCTCTGTCTCTCCGTCTCTAGCTGTGGCTCAGTCTCTCTCTCTCTCTTATAGTGAGCATTGGGAGTGATAAAGCGCACATTTGCGTGCTGTTTGGAGCCGGTCTGCCTGTAGCGTGTCTCTGAGGAGCTCATACTACTGTCTCTCCATTCCAGTGCCTTGCTGTCTGTCCGTCCTTCTGAATTTTTCTAGGGTGGTGTCATGTGCACTCCTGCTCCTCGTATCTCTGCGCTGACGAGCTCCTGGCGACTGGACGGCTATTCCCAGAGAATATTCCAGCTGCCTCCTTGCATTCGTCGTAGCAGAGCAAACGGCTCTATATCAGTTTAGCTGAGAGAGAGTGTGCAACCTGAGGTCATGAGGCTGATGTTTATCTCTTTTCAACTGTGTCTACTGTTTTACTACCATTATCCAGATATTTCTGGAGCCTGTAATGAAAAAGTGAGTCTGCATTTTTATCAAATTAGAGAATACATTCACATTTTCATTTACAAAAGGGTGTGTAAACTTCTTTTAACAGAATCTATTTAACAGAATATTTAGAAGCTCCTTTCATTTAGAATATTAAGCAGATGTTCTTATCCAGAGTGACTTCCATATGTCTAATTTCAGGGAGAGAACAATTTGCAGTTGAGGGTTGAGTCTCAGGGATGTAGTGATGGTAGTGCTGGAAGTAGTAGCCTAGACCACTACCACCACCCAACTTTCTGATTCAAAGTTGTAGCTATGCTACAAGTTCTTATTAGTTATTATTATCACTAATTGTAGTTAGCAACTCTTAGAAACACTGAATTTACATTTTGTGGTGGCCGAGGTCTTGTGGTTAGGATACTCTTCTCTGGACCAAGAGGTCATAGGTTTAAATCCTACTTCCAGCACTACCACCACTGGGTTCCTGAGCAAGACCCTTAACCCCAAGTTGTTCCAGGGAGACTGTCCCCGAAATTAGGAAAATTGAAGTTGCTCTGGAAAAGACCGTCTGCTAAGTCCCCTAAAATGTTAATGTACAGGCTGACATACATTTCCTAGTGACAGGAACAACCTCAACTTGGGACTAAGTGTCTTACTCATGACCCAAACAGTAGTTCCTGGCCTTCAACTTCCCCCAGTCTTGTGATCACCAAGTCTGGGTTTTAGTCACTGCTCCACCACCACTCCCAAATTTAAGTAGAGATGGAAAAACATTTTCTTTATTTTTTCCTTTATCACGTTCCTCCTCCATCCTGTCACTGCGGCTAAATTTTCGAGATTTGCTATTTAGAGTTGCCCTCATGCAACACTCCCACTCTCCTCCTCCCCAGCCCTTTGTCATAGACTATGCTGACCATAACTAGAGATTAATGATTCATGAAGAGAGACTGTAATGGAGAAAGCTACTTTCCCTCGTCCTGATCACTGGAGCCGTCCTGGCGAGCTCGGCCCGTTAATGCAGACCGCTGATCAAAGAAAGCACCGAGCTGGGTTCCAATTCGCAGCCACTGAGTTCGAGAAGAGAGAGATGCAGCAGCAGCAGCACGTAACAACATCAAGGTTCTTGCGGGGAGTCATTAGCACGCCTTTGATTGCTGGAAGAATGTTGTCCTGGTGCAAAAACACCGCTCCCACTCCCTGGGTCTCCCCAGGATCCAGTCCGGCCTGCTTTTGTCTCATCTTTAGCAGGTAAAAGCCTCCATCCATGCACTTTTTTACCTCCTTTTTGATGGTGACGCTGATTACAGCCTAGGCAGAGGGAAAGGTAAAGAGTGCTTCCTGCCGTTTGGGGCTTTCAATATCAGCCTGATGGCAGCGAATTTGAAAAGTGTCTCTAATTAATTGGCCCACCTCGTATTGTTCCTGTCATCCTATCTGAGGAGGCCGGCGTTCAAAAGCGCAACAGAGTACAGCTTAATTAAACCACTGCGTACGGGAAAGTCTCAGCCCCATAGCCACTAGCAGAATGCAAGGAGTTGCGAGGACATAAATGTCAATTCTGCATGGAGACGTGGTGGGTCGGGGGCGCAGGGCCATGAAAATTTCTTTGTCTTCCCAGTAGCAGTGCATCTTTTTCCGATACACTGCCACCACTTGGAAAGTGATGTTTTTCCCTGTTTAGCTTGTGCATATACTAATTAGCAGCTATAGCATTCGTGATCTTCTGGGAAGTGTTGGGACAATTTGAAAATACCTTGATAACTAATTGGCTACAAAACTGTCTAAGGTAAATGCCCAAGAGTCTTCTGTCTCTTTCCACTGCTCCAGCCATTGGTCATGATGATGCATCTGCTACCGTGAGGTGAACAGAGTTGATCAGTGTGAGCGAGGCGGTCGCCTATTAGCACATCTGTGAGTATCATAAGCACAATAACCACATTAATAAACCTGGGATTCTTTTACCACCAGACTAGTTTTGTCTGACAGTCTGCCCTTCAGTATGCTATTCCTGAACTTGCTATTCATATTTTACTAAAGTTCAAAGATTAACTGTCTGTTTTCTCTTTCAGTGAGGTTAAGAAACACCATTCTGCAGGTTCCCTAATGGACCAAAGTCTTTAACTAAGTGTAAGTTTGTAGAAATGCCTGTCATTCACCAGTATTCTTTCATTATTTTCTTGATTTAGCTTTAAAGAAAGTCAAGAAATAGTCTTAAACAGAATAACAATATTCAACTGAAGAGGAACTAAGGTATCATTTTGATTGGACAGGCATGCAATAAATGGTGTGTAGGACACGCACTGTCGTTTGCAGATTCTGTTCTTGAGAATGGTTTATGTCCCAATGTTTCCTAATTGAGAACTTAAATCTCCTCCAACAACCTTGTGTGCAGGCAGGATTATGATTGGAGGAAAGTTGACAAACAGAGAAGTCTTTGCATTTGTCCACTCAGGTAAACTGTCCTTTTCATTGCTTCTTTTTTTTTATATGTATTTGTGGTTTGCAGGCAGTTACAGCAGCTAAATCATTTCTAAATTGTAACAAAAAATGGATGGGCCATGTTTATTGCGAAAATAAATACCAGGTGAAAATAATACTGGTGATTGACACCGGTTGCGGCACTCTGGTGAGCTTGATAAAATAATCTTTTGAAAGAATTTGTGCTGCAAAAGAATGTTTGTTGAATTGTTTTGGCTGCTGTTTCCAAATGACACCAAAATCAATGGTGGTCTTTATGCCTTCTTTTCTTTCTGAGCCCCATAAACATGCTGGCTGCTTTTTACTCTTATTTTCACCTCTTTTTCAGTATTTGCCTCTGTGGCTGGTGTGTTCGCTCTCACCCTCATCAAGCCTGCGCTTGGTGCCTGTGCGTGTTAGCGTGGAGGAAGTGTTGACAATTCCCCTCTCCTGCCTTGTCATCCAACAATCCTGTGTCACATCTCACCAGCAGCCCCATTCCTGACACAGCTGTCAAGAAATGACATTTAATTTTCACACCTCTCCTCTGTACCATCCCTCCTCTCCCCCCACACCAACACCAAGAAATATTTTTTTCCTCTACTTTTCAAGTGGGGACGGCAGCAAGGCCTCCTGTGCTGTCATGCTGTATCGATATCTCTGACACTCCATGAAGCCCTTCGTGCTACCGGCCCTCCTGCTCCTTGTCTCTGCTGCTTTCGCGAAGCCCGAGTGAGCATGGGGGTCACCGACAAGTCGCGAGGGCAGCCACGTTTCTGCGTTTTCCTGTGTGGTCAGTGGCTTTCGTCTCGCTCAGACTCTGGGTCACCGAGCTGCCGCTGTAGCCAAGACCGAGGGTGCATGAACCCAGAGAAGAAGGACCTGAGTATGTTTCTGGACCCAGAACTGTAGTGGAATGTTGACGCTGGGCCACATGACTTCTTTTGGCAGTGCTGGTGACTGACACCTTGTGTTGATGGCCAAAACTTTGGGAGTTCAAACTGCAACAGAGCCTAAAAAACACCCTTGGGTCACTGAACAAGACGCCTGACCCCAAGTTGCTCTAGGAAGTGTCTCTTTCCCTGTAGGAAATGGAAGTCACTCTGGATAAGTGTCATATAAATGCAGTGAATATAAATTAAACAGAGGCATAAGACAGTCAAGAGTTAAAAACGGGGCAGTGGTGATGCAGTGGTTTGAATAACTGTTAGCCTGTGTTGATGACCATAAGCTTGGGAGATCCCAGGAGTCTAAAAAGCATTGTTGGGTTCCTGAGCAATGCTCTTAACCCTGATTAATGCAGCAAATGTAACATAAACAGAGGTACATTACAGCTGTGTGTTATATTGGGACAGTGGTGTAATAGTGGCCTACATGGGTGAAACCCTATCTTCTTGACTGTAAGTTTGTGTGGTGAGAACCTAAAACTACTACTGGGCATTTAACCACAAGGTGCTCTAGATATAAATGCCTGATAAATGTCCCTGTGACCCCAGTTGGGATGAAGCAGTTCAGATAATGGATGAAAGATTAATGCAATAAATGTACATGTTGGGGCAGTTGGTAGCGTAACAGTTAGGAAGTTGAACCCTGTGATCCGAAGGTTGCAGATTCAAGTCTTGGACCAGTAAAAGTGCCAGTGAGATAAGAGCAAGATACCTTCCCCAACCACTTCTCCCTGGACGCTGCCAAAAAGCTGCCCACTGCTCCTTCATGGATGGGTGAAATGCAAAGCTCACATTTCATTGTTGTGGCCTGTGCTTTAGCATGTTCACAATGACAAATAGTCACTCACTTACATGAATTCTAGAGATACATTAGAGCCGTAAGTTATTTTGGGATAGTGGTGGTGTAGTCTATGAATGGATGAAACATTGTATAGATGATCATACAGCTGGGGTTTTGAATCTCATGAAAAAGCCCTAGACTACCACAGAGTTGCTCCAGGAAAACTGTCCATGTCATTAGCTACTCCGGATGTGTAGAGTCTCATTAACGCAGTAAATATTGAACAGAGGCACTTTGAGTTTTATTGGGATGGTGGTGCTCCAGTGGTCTAAGTGGTGCAAAACCTGTGAAGGCAATTGAGTTGGCCATTCAAGTCCCAGAAAAGACTCAGACCACCATTGAGCCCCTGAGCAAGGCCTTTAACCTTGAGTTGCTCTAGGGAAACTGTCCCTGTAATTAGGAAATGTAACTCGCTGTGGATAAGAGCTTCGAACAAATGCCGTAAATGTAAGTTCTATTCTCCTGGTGATGGGTGATGTGGCCATGGCTGATTGGATTAAGCATGCTCACTTTGTCCTTCGCTCCATTACATGTGGGAGAAGTTCTCTAGTTTCCTTTCCTTTCTGTCCACATGCTTAACGACTCAGCCGATCAATAATTATGGCTTAATTGTTTCAAATGGCTGGGCTTTAGAAGGTGTTGGCCAAATGACTTACTGTGCGAGGAAGTCTCATGTGACATACAGCTTCAGGCCAATGTCAACCATCTCACTACAGCTCCAGTGACCCACCTTGATAAGTTCTTCTCCACTTAAGATGAAAGATTCTTTACTTGTTGGATACATAGTTATATAAGTTAAATGTGGAGAATCTTGATTGTACCTTGGTTGAAAACTGTGCCAATTGAAATAGAAATTAGAAATTGACAACAGATCAACTGGGGCAGTGATAGTATAAAGTGGAGAGTTGCACCAGTAATCAGAGAGTTGCCAGATCAAATGTCCCCAAGTACTGTGCCTGGGCACTGCCAAAAATAAAGAAGCATGACATAATCAGATGGACATCAGATCACATGAGTCAAGCTGTATTAAGATGAACAGGTAAAATTTGTCATGTTTTGGAACCTTATGTCCTGAGGACAGAAGCTCTACCTGAGTTGCCGTAAATTACATTTACAGCATTCGTCACACGTTCATATCCACAGCAACTAACGTTTCCTGTTTAGGCAGACAGTCTCTCTGAAGCAACCTGTGGTAAGGGTACTTGTTCAAGGGCCCAACTGTGTTTCAATCCCACTCCTGGGATTTGAACCTCCCAGTTTCATGGTCACCAACACAAGATTTCATTCAGACCACCCTCTCCTCCACTGCTCCATTAGGGACAGAAAGGATATTCTGGCTGGCCACTGCGTGTCCTACTTTGATTATCGAGGGAACCCAGAATTTGAGATTACAGCTGATTACGCTCACCCTTCCCTGTTTGGAAAATCTGTTTAATCCGGGCCTCAGTGGCCACTTCTGCCAGGGTGTGGACCTTGCTGGCTGGTCGGCGGCCATCACGGGGGCTAAAAAAAGGCAAGAACATACGGAAGTGGGGGTAGCTTGGAGCAGGGCAGCGGGGACGGGGGCCAGTTGGCGTAGCAACAAGAAGTGGTGGTTCCGAGTGGGCAGTGGGGGCTGCCACTTGGCCAGAGATCACAGCGGTCAGCAGGGACGGGGCTGGACTTGCACGGTGCCACGGGGGCCCTCCAGGACGCGCCAAGACCAGCCGAGCTGCTGCTGACCTTAGCCGCGTTGCTGCCGTATGTTAGCACCGCCCTACAGCTGGAACCAATAGCTCTATGAATGCGGCACTTGGCCTACTTAGCGAGGACAACTGGCAGTGGAGTGACATGTTTAAGAAGCACATTGTCTTACAAATCCCAAGTCCTTCTGGATTTTATCCAAACAGGGCGCAAAATTTAAATAGAAAGGTGAGCAGCAGTGTCTGCCAGCAGATACCCACATAAGACTTTTTAAACATTTTAACCAATTAGAAATACCTGCTACCTTTAAAAAGAGAGAAGAATCATCACTTTTTTTTAACAATATGCCATTTTCTCATGCTACATCACTATTTGGTAAAAAGTAGTTACTGGAAAAGTTAACCCTAATCCTAACTACTCCCTAACAGGGTAGTTGTTTTGTGAACAAGACTCAGAATCAGAATCAGAAAACTTTATTCATCCTGAAGGAAATTGCTCGAAGGCTGCTTACTATAATCTATTATAGTACTTTAATCCAACTTCTCCAATTATCCGTGGACAGCATGAATGCAGTCCCCCACAAACTTAAATTATGCAGTCAAGTTTCCTACATTTGGGGAATTTGAGAAGGTGAGTGATTATTTGTCGGTGTGAACACACCACAGTGCACCACAACCAAATGTTACCTCTGCATTTGACCCATCTGAATGCAATGGTTGAGTATCATCCTGAGCAAACCACCTTGTTGATAATGGTATCACCCCTGCCAGGTAAGTGTAACTTCACTATTTGTTTAAAAATGGCCCCATATTGTCTTTATTTAAATTCTCGATTCATTTAGAAACTTAAACTCACAATTTCTGCAGTCAGTGTACAGTAGAGTGCATAGAACAAGGATTGGATGCATTTTACTGTTTATTCTATTTAAATAGAAGTGTTTGGTCACAGTCAGTTGTTTGGTTACAGTTTGCACAAGAAATTCCAAGCAATTTTGTAAAGAATATATTAGTGTAGTGAGTATTTTCTATGAATGAAAGTAGGAATGGTGGCTGAATTTTTTACAAAATTTACTGGAATTCAATTAATCTCTTATTTTAAGTTCTGAACATTGTAACAATGTATTAAGACCTGGAGAGTTTATTTCACCTAGTATAAAAGCTTTTGATCATTTATGTTCTTTCTTCTACCAAAAAGTATGTGAAAAAGTTTTTTGTGTGTTTTTGGAATTAAAAGGAAAACACGTAGAGCGAACTCTATTTAAAAGTTGAGATTGACGTCCCGTATTGATCACTGAGTGAGTTCTGCACTCATTAAACAGTGCATGTTTGGTCAAGTTCACTCAAAGCCCTTTCCTCCGAATAATTTCCTTTCATTCACTTTGCGCTGCCTTTTTTCCTGTGCGGCGCCTTGTTAGCTGCGGGATAGAAATAACAAGGGCCTCTCTGATCAAGATCAATTTAGCACTTATTTCTTCCTCTTCTATTTGTGCTTTATTCTGGAGTCCAGGAGGAGGGAGGGCCAGTCATTCAGATCCTTTGCACAAGTGGGTAGGCCAGCAAAATCATTTGCGGAAATCTGCAGCGGGAGACCTGCTAAGGTTGTTTACTCTGATCTCGCAATTTAAGCTTCAGCACACGGGGAATCAAGTTCCGTTTAAAGTAAAGCGTGACGGGGGCCGGTACAGTGTTTTTGTGATTACGGGCTGCAGTTTCTTGCTTGTGCTTGAAGAGTATTGATGCCATGCTTTGAATGGCATCCCAGCCGTGCTACGCCGTGCATTACTTGTCTACCAATGCCAGGAAAACAAGTCCGACGTCTTTTTATGCTTCCTTTGTACAATAAAAAAATGCATCTCCCTGCCAGTGCACCATGACTGTCAGTTTCTTTGCATTTCTTTGCATCATATTTTTCTGAACTGCAAGCATCGTCTGACTGTAACGTGGCACAGAATTCATCTGCAGTATTGCACTCGTCTCCTAATTTGCTTTGTGGACTCATATAATGGTAACAATGTGTATGAGACGGTTTTGTGGAATTTAATGATATAGAGGGGTTTGCATTGTAGTGTCTTTGTGTATGCCATTCAGGTTGTCTAACTAGGTGGTCTCTGTCTGCTGTGCAGTAGATCAGAGATAATGAGAGTTTCCTCGTCCTATCAGATCTCCTACAGAAGCCCTACCTTCCCTGTCCAGGTTTAAAAATTAATATGTCGGTGTCTCTCTCTGTAAGAAACGAGCCTCGAGTGGAGACTCCTCGGCACAGATGAAGATCACAGGAAGCGAAGTCTGTCCGAGCAAGCCAGCCTCTCATGATTCATTCATTAAGGTGTTAACCATTTCCACTGTGTCAACAGCTTGTCTTTGAAGTGATAATCGTAATATTGAGAAAGTCCTTTCATATATATTCCCCCTTCTTCCTTTCCATTAATTAAATTGGTAAATGGAAAATGAGCTCGATAATTCGTCGAGGAGGAGAAGCTGGAACCTCCTCTTAGGCAAGGTGCATCTAATAACTCAATGGTCGACTCCTGAAGAAATGCTGTGATTGCTGTGTGCTGAAAAAAGTGGAAAGAGTTTAATGGGTGAAAAAGTTAAGAAGGAGAAATGATAAAGATGCTTATAGATGTATACTTGAGCTAGCTGTTAAACTATGAGCTGCTGAATTCATGCTAAGCTCACTATCAGGATCAGACTAATCATAAGAAAAGTAATAGCGAAGAATTAGGGAATGACAACTTTAATGGTGATGCCCCCTTGTTGTCAAAGTATGGAACTACAATTTTGTTGGAAAAAAAGGGGAGAAAAGCGGGCGGCAGTTGTGCAGCAACACGAAACCCCAGATCTCCTTAACTGAACTTAGTCATGAACTGTGTTTCTATGACAGAAATTGTGGAAAATTTTGAAAAAGAGGAAGAAGAAGAAATATGAAGAGAACACGGTAGTACCCAGCAATCACAGTAAATCTGGAAGCTGACACCCACTCTTAGAAGGTTTTGTCACATGTTAACACCTTTCCATTACGGTGTCCGGACAGCCTTGTTTGTGGATGGCCAATTGCAATGATTATTTTTCTTAAAGCATTTTATGATGTAGTATTTTGAGGACAGGGACATGAGGCCTTACTTTGACATGAATAAAATTATTTGGGGCGAGTTATTGACGTCGTCGAAGCAAAGGCTCAAGTGTGAGGCTTGTTTTATCTGGGCCAAGGCCATAATGAGCGAAGCACTGATGTGATTAAGCTGTCTCTCAGAGCGCTCTTCACCAGAAGTCAGAGCCACTCCGAGCTGTATGCTTCCAGCGATTAAACCAACATTCCTCCTAACGAGGAGACGAGATAGGAGGATTTGGTTCCGACTTTAACACCTTCCTTATTTTACCCACAGGCATTAATGACGAACCCCCAGAATGCGAGCAGATAAAACCCGGCCACCCCCGCTCAAGCTAATGTCATAAATGACTTCCAATTGGTCTAAACAATTTAATCCTATTCTTATTTTTAGCTCACAAAAATCCTCATAATCTGCGCTTCCACAAAGTGCATACATATGGAGGTGGCTTAATATAATCACACGCGTCTCGGCGGGGAGCGCCATCAGACGCTGGAGTCGCTTATTCCATCTGAAAAAGCCTGAGTTTATTACTCACACGGGAGACTGACAGGAATATTAGAATGCGTCTGGATGTGATAAACATGCGTGAAGGGCAGAGGCTCGGCAGCAGCGGCGCGATTAGGAGGGGACACTGTTGCTCCCGAGCCCTCGGAGGCGGCGTTGAGGTGGAACTGACTCATTTGGTCGATGCCTTTCAGAGATGAGGACGAGCGGCGCTCTTTGTAACTGGGGCGCTGGCTCCCGTGTGACCCGGCCTCACCGTCACCGCTGGCAAGTGCATCATTTATTGCGACCCGAACCGCTCCTAACAGCTGCACCGTGAATCTCCCCGTAATAAAAGTGCTAATTCCAGCTTGCAGTGTTGGGGAGCAGCTAACTAACAGTAGTGACCCTGCTAATTTAATTGTGTTGTTTAGTTGTTTATCAGTAGTGAAACCTGCACAGCACTCACTCACTGTATCATAGCGTGCTCTTAGCAACTACTAGATGGAGTCGGAGGACGGAGGATGGAGGATGGACCACATGCTCCTCTGGGGGACCGGGTTTATGAACATTTTGCTCTTTTCTTTTTTACACTGTGTGGCAGATTAACACACTTGGTAGCATAATGGTTGGTAGTGGGTCTGGGCGATATGACCTAAAAACAAAACTATTTTTAAGCTATATCACAAGACACAATATATATCTCGATACCTTAAAATTTCCTTCAAATCACTGTAAAAAACCTAAATTTTTTGGTTATTGTTTTCAGATAATAACCAATATTATTTGGTTATTACCAGCAGCCGCCAAAAGGACTAAATGTTTGTGTTTCCCCGGGTTCCTGGTTCACAGCTGTTTCATGTTTGTCTTGTTAGTGTTATTAATTTGGCACATTGAGTTAGTCCTTCCCCTTAGTTAGGTTGTATGTGTTCCATTGGTTGGTCTTGATTGTCTTCTTTAGTTCCATGAGTTAGTCCCCTATATAAGTTCTGTCAATTGTTCTTGTCTTTGTCCGTGCACCATCACAATACCCGTTTGTCCACAGATGCCAGAGTCGCACACTGAGATCTTGCCCATGCCCCTGTCTGCCGTCTGCTTGGAGTCTTGGTGAAGTCTGTCATTGTCTTGTGCTTTGTTAATTTCTGTTAGTCTGTTAGTCGTAAGGGTTAGGGAAATAGTCTTAGAGTTAGCATTAGCATTGTTAGCATTAGAGTTAGCATTAGCATTAGCCATTAGTATTAGCATTTTTGCACTGGAGTTAGGCACTCCCCCATTGACCCCTGCCCTTTAGAAGTAGCATAGTGTTAGCCTTAGCCGTTAGCATTAGCATCAGCATAGTTAGCAGTATAGCTAGTCACTCCCCATTGACCCATGCCCTTTAGACTTAACATAGCATTAGCAGTAGCCTTAGCATTAGTGTTAGTCAGCGTGGCCTAGGTTAGTTTAGGTGGTGTTCCCCTTATCTGTTCCTGTCCTTGTCTTCCTCTAGTTCTGGTTCCAGTCCCCTCAGTTGTTCCTGTTCCTGGTCCCTGTGCTGATCATGGTTCCCTGTAGATTCCATCTCTGTTCCCCGCCTGGTTCCTGTTCCCGTCTCTGAAGAGCCATAGGGTTTTGTTTAGTGAATGTGTTAGCCTGTCTCTGCATCTCTGTCTTGTGTGCCTGTTTCTCTGCCTGACCCCTCCTGATCCCCTTCCCCCCAAATGTGCACAAATAAAACAGGGGGGGGAGGAAAACCTCCTGCGACTCCTTCCCCGAAACGTGACACAACTAGAATTCTCCCACTCAACAATCAGCGCTTTTTAAACCCCTCTGTCACACTGCCTCTATTTTTTTTTTTTCCTCTTCAGCTCATAATTAAACAGTATATTTTTAGACGGCTGCTTTTGTGAATGCCAGGCGCTGTGCCGTCGGCACTCGGCGTCTGACTGATTGGAGCGAGCGCTCAGCAGCCGCGGATCAGCCGGCCAATCAGACACTTCCTGTCACTGGCTTCTCACCTCCCGAGGTGCCTGTAAAAACATAGCAGCAACAACACGACCACACTGGTGCGCTCTCCTGGTGATGGGGCTCAGAGGCGGGGGACCTCCACCACAACCACCACCTTCGACCCTCCGACCCCGTACCTGTAGGGTTTGTGCTCACATTTTCTGCATTTTTTAGTGAATTAGCTGAGAAAGATGGAAAACATTGCACATTACAGCAGTCAGGCGATTACTGGAGTAAACGCTGCAATCAAGCTTCAGAGTGGCTCAGGCCCTGTTTTGATATGAAGATTGGCTAATGAACCATTACAACTCTTTTCTAGTTTAATTACTCGACTGAAATTACGGCATACAGCTAATTAGCAGAGCTAATTTTGGACTCGCACCTCATACACAACATATGGTTCAAAGTAAACCACTAGCCTGTGAGTGCCGGGCGGGATTTTAGACTTTGCTCCAAAGCAGTGAAATAAAGATTGGATCAATATGTCATGTGAACATCCTTCATTCATTACTTCAACTGTTTCTGAGTGTTTATGGCTGTGCTTAAGCGTGAACATGTTAATATGCCACACATGAATATATGTATTGAAATTTGTAGAATTTAAATAGTAAGATATTGTGGTTGTTTCCAGTAAAATGCAACATCCTACAGATAAATTTGATAAAATATTGATGCAGTATTTAGTTCTGACTAAAACAGGTATGTCTTACAGAGGGCAGCACAAAGCTAAAACTAGACTTAGACTTGACTAATGACAGTAATGATTAGTGAATCATTACTGTCATTAGTGAATCATTACTTTTTCAATTCAATTTTATTTATATAGTGCTCTTCATAACCGTCATTATCACAAAGCGTTTTACATATAACTGGCCCAAACCCCCAACGAGCAAGTCTGAGGCCAACTCCCTCTAGAAGGAAGAAACCTTGAGAGGAACCAAGACTTGGGTTTATGAACATTTTACTCTTTTCTTTTTTACACTATGTGGCAGATTAAAACACTTGGTAGCATAATGGTTTGTAGTGAGTCTGGGCGATATGAAAAACAAAACATTTTTTAAGATAAAGTTTTTATCAGCAGAGTTTTGTCTGTAATAAAAGGGAAGATTTGATTGAGCTGTAACTTTTTTGTGTGTAATGGTGTTCCATGTGAGAGTCGCAAGCGCTCACACACACAGCACATGCGTTTACATCGCAAAGAATATAATTTATTCATTTTTACACTTTTACTTCTGATTTTGTGCACATAATCACAGAGCAAGTGTTGTTGTCCACTTCCATCTGCAATTAATGTCTCAGGAATGGCATGAATATTCACTTCTCTTTCTGCATTCCCTGTTACAAAATGCGACCGTGTTAGGAGAGTGTTCTGGATGGGATGGGGAGTGAGCTGTCTGCTTTGAGAGGACAGAGAAGCCAAACTGGAAAGTGAAGTACATGCTCTCTGTTTAACATTAGCGTGAGGATTTGTACTCCATGTTCACCATGTAGTCATTTATTACGTCACATGTTGAACAAGCAGATATACTGAGTATATTTGATACTTTGCCCACCCCTAATTTGTAGCTTTGGTAGTGTAACGGTTGGGGAGTTGGCCCCTAATCGGAGGGTCGCTGGTTCAAGTCCTGGACTTTACCACTTCTTCCAGATCTTCACATTTTCATTTTGGGGCTTGACTTCAAAACCTAAAGAGTTGTAACACTGAAAACTCATGGAGGTTAGTTGCAATTGCATAATTTATTTTTAAGTTGAAGTGAACAAAGTAGTTTAACTCAAAGCTTTACAGTATCATGTTAACATCAGGAACAGATCAAATCATTTTTTAGGTAAGAGCTCGAATGTGGTTGGACTCAGTGTGGCTTTAAGGCTGGTGTCTGTCAGAGAGAAGCTGAGTCTCAGCTCAATGTCTACAGTGTCTGTAATGGGACAAGGCTGATTTTGCAAGATAGCTTTCGCCTGCCATCACCCAAATACACTTCACGTCCCTTCACTGCCCTGAGATATTAAGAGTCTGGCCTCTGGCCACAGGCTCTCAACCAATTTTTATTTTTCTTCCCCCAAATCAAAATGCTTCTGACAAGTACATGCAAATACTGCTCCAATACATTAGGGATAAGACTCTCTCTGGCTGTGCAGAGAAAGGTCGAATCCATCAAACCCCATCGGTGTGCATTGAGTTCTGCAGAGACAGGGCTGATTTATGGCTGCAGTTAGAGCTAGCCCAACTTGTTTAGCTGCGCATCAAAGGAATAATGTTGCTCTGGATCTAAGTGGCATCAGCTCCCCATTAATCTTATTTGATGTATAGATTTTCTACATGGATGGAAGTGCAAATCCACCGCGGATCACCTCACACTCGGAAAACGGCATGTTGAAAAAATAAAGAGGGCGAGAGATGTAACCAAGACTGTAGTGGGAAGAAAGAGCAAAATATGGTTGGCACACTTTTCACACATGCAGAAACGATGCTACGTTTTTACTTCAACTACCAAATGAGTGGCATCATTTGGATACTTTCTGCTTTAATAATATCACGCGCCCGCTGTGTGTTTGTGCTGGAGGACATTAAGAGATGTCTTTGGCTCATAATTGATTTAAATGTAGTACCCATGGCAACTTCTATTGAATCCAGTGAGGTAGAACTGCATTGTTTGGCGTGGAGTGAGGCTGCTTGTGTTGATTTGCATGAGGTGACAACCCTGGATGAATGGCACCATAATTAGCTCCTCAGCTCCCTCTGACAAGAACATATCAACCTCCCTAATGGAGCCCGGGTCCCAGGGTTAATTTCACATCAGCTGGGTGCAGAGGGGTGTGGGGGAGGGAGGAATTCCACAAGACACAAACTTGTAGAAGCCATTAACACAAGCTACTGTGAACTGACATGAAATAATGTCTCTGCTCAAACGTCACTGCTGCTGCTCGGGGAGTGCAACAAGGTTATTAAGAAGGAAAGGGCAAGTCTTATGATCAGCAGGTGGCCATGTGGAGGCTGAAGGTGCATTGGGCAGCTTTTTGGCAGTGTAGACTGGGGACGATATTCTGCCCATGAGCACCTCAACTTAACCAGTCTGGGACTTGAACCAGCAACCTTCCGATCATTGGGCAAACTTCCTAACTGTTACTGCACCAGTAAAGTGTGACTACTGGAGTTAGATTCTACATCTTCAGCAGTCAATATTACACAATGTTCAAAAATGGGGACAAAATTGTGGGTGAAATTTGAAATTGAGGTTTCCCAGGTTTTGGTACTTTGTTCGCATCTCGGCCAGGAAAAGAAACAGCAACCATTCTAAATATAATAGTTGTTATGGTGTTTGATTTTAACCACAGTCGACAGTTCACATCAGTTATCTATTTCACATATCACCAGCACGACACAGACACAGCGTCTACCTGCAATAACGGCAAGCAGAAAAGCTATTTTTAATGTGGTTGTCGCACATTCAAAAAAAGCATCTTTTTCACACCTGCCATTTAGCTGGGTTCCTGGCCACCTAGGCTCTCTGCGGTGAGGAAAAGCTTGGCTCCACCGTCCTGCACCGCGTCACCTGAGCGTCGGCCACCGGAGCGCAGCATTCATTAGACTGATGCTAATTAGCGTCTACATGATTGAGCGCTGCTGGAGACACGCAGCGTAGATTCGGCTTCGTAGCCGCTCCCTCACACGGTGATTAATCCGTTTTGCAGCAGGCCGCTCAAATTAAAACCGCCCCATCACATCCTTTTCTGTCAAATGCTCTTTGAGCAGAGAGCCAGTCACTTTCACAATAATTACCGAGCATGCTTCATCCATCTCCACTTCCTCTCTTCCTTTCCTCCTTTATTCCTCGCCTCTTTTCCAACGGGAGCAACTCGGCTCAATCTCTCGGCCGGACCGACTCACTCTGGGTCTGGTTTCCTGGTTGCTGCACTGGAGGAAGTGGAAGTGTGTTTGCAGCAGAGCCGAGTGCTTTGATGGCAGGAGATTGGCACGGAGAGTGGGAACGTTGGGAAATGGGTTTTTGGTCTCTGAGGCTACGTTCACACTGCCAGCCAAGTCATTCAATTCATATTTTTTGCTCAGATCGGATTGGTCTATCTTGACGGTTCACATTCATAACTACAACTAAACTATATCTGACTGTAATGTGAATGCATCGGTCCTCCGAAACATCACGCATGCGCACACTGATACGTTTTTACACGGGTCAACTGCGTCACCAACAACAAAAAACTCATGGCATTAAAAACAGTGAATGACATTAACAAACAGTGAATCAGCTGTACATGAGTAGGTCGAAAAGGAGAAAAAAAGTCAGGCGGCTAGCTTTTTCTGTTATGGCAGCTCTCCTCCATTTTTACCTTCCCACGCTGCCGGTGCAGGCTGATGATGGCAGCGCATGCGTATAAGCAAAAAGCCACATGAATTCCGATCTGAGCGTTCACATTCAGGTCGCATGGCTGCAAATCGGATACGTATGCGATTTAGTACCACATATGAAAGTGACACAAATCCGATTTGAAAAGATCAGATTTGCGTGTCCACACAGCCCTGAAAAGATCAGATCTGTGTCACATTAAGGCAAAAAATCCGATTTGAGTCACTTCAGCATGGCAGTGTGAACGTAGCCTGATATATGAATGTATGTGCAACAGTGTTAGGGAGTAGCTTACTAAAACTAGTGCTAGTAACTATTAATAGTGGTAGTAGTGTTGCAACTAAAATTAACTAACTTTACATAATTTTGTTGTTTCAAGGTTTTATCTGTAGCAAAGCTACTTATAAAACAATGTATGCTTTCCAGTAACTAACTTAGTAGTGCAGTTAGGAAAATCAAACTCAAAATGAACATTATTATCATCTCAGCTACATATATAATGCAGAGAGATGAGATGACGTGGCTCCAGTTTCAAGAGTACAAAAATGCATTGAATTTTCATACATACACATAGAAATACAAATGTGCAATTTTAGTTATATTCATAATATGTGAAAAATTACAAATACTGGAGTGTAATGTTGTGCATTATATGTGCAAAAGATTAGCAACAGTTTAATATAAATACACTGACTAGAAAAAAAACTATATCTTGGAGGAAATGTTTCACAAAAATACTTATTTTTCTCTCTATACAGAGGCTTGTCTTTCAGTTAGCAGGTGTTTGTGATTGTTGTTGAATTGTCAGAAGTGGAATATGATTGGCTACTGTGCCCTCATCACGTCACATCGTGCTGTTGACGTCTGCCAGATGGAGTTCAGCTTGGCGAAGATGGAAGCAGGAACCCGGGTCTGTATTTCTCAAAATGTATGACTCTGAAAGACCAAACAAACAGAACTTACACATTAGAGTGTAACTTACACAAGCTGAACATCACAATACTCCAACACACCATCATAACCTGACTGGGATTTGACTTTACACTGTTAAAAATATAGTTTTACATATCACTTTTCAGATCGTGTTTCACATTTTAAATTAATTAGCTACAACAGTATCCAACAGCTCAAATACACACTATTACTGGATGAAGCAGCTTGGATATAGTCACTACTTTTTCTCTGTAGCTCAAATTGTAGTAACTGCTATATTAAAACAGCAGCTTGTAGTGGAGATTAGCCATTATTTTGTCTGTTCCCTGTGTTGCTATGCTGGAGGAAGTGGAAATGTGTTTGGTGCAGAGCGGAGCGTTTTGATGGCAGGAGATTGGTGCGGATCGGAGTGTTGGGAAGTGGGTTTCTGGAACGGCGGCTCCGAGGTGGAGGTTAAATGGGATCGCTCGCGCTCTGAATCATTTTGATGACCTGCAGCAGCTGAGTGTGCAGCTTGTCAGCGGCGTTGTAAAGGGTATTATGTACCTGAGCGGCGCGAGAGCCGGCGTTCATCACAGCACTCCAGCAGCAGCTGCCACTTCCACACACTCCTCATGAGGACGAGGGGCCGAGATGAACCGGCTCAGATGGGGGCAAAAGCAAAAGGCCTGGCTGGAAAACACTCTTCTGTAGTAGGGAAATGGACTGGAGCAGAACTGAGAAATGCAGCAACTGTTTGCCAAAATCCTAAAATCTTTGCAAGGCGTCTCACTTCTTCATACAAAGAGTCAGACATTCTTGTGTTTAATGCAGTCTTGAGTAATATTATTTGCATGTATGTTTGCCAATGTTGCACTAGATAACTAATTCTAACGCCTCATTTCCTTAGCAAAATATTGTCACAATCGCACCTGCAATCCCCCCAGTGGCCACCAGATGGCAATGTGTCTCGTGTCCCCTGTCCATGATGGCTGATTACCTTCAGGTGCTTCACCTGCACCTGATTTCCTCGCTCAGCTAGATTGTCTGATTAGTTTGCTGATTGTCTGAGTGGCTTAGTTGGTTTAAACTATTCATTGTGTGGTACTGGTTCTTGTTTAGTTTCCCTTATTTAAGCTCTGCCTTTCCACTTTATCCTGTTTTAGCTCCCAGCATACATGGAGAAGTCTTGTCTGTTTGTTAAAGGCAACTCGTGCAAGTCCCAGATTGGTAAGGGTACTCGTGATGAAGGTACTGTTCCCAAGCACTGCTCCCTGGGTGCTGCCACAGCTGCAACAAAAGCATGATGCACTGTATTTGGACTTTATTTGCAAAGTCCATCATTAAACTATTAAATATTAAATAGAGATCAGTCTGGAGTCAAAACACCTTTCGTCTCCCACCTCCCGGCTGATCAATTTAATCTAAATGCAGCACATCTTAAATACATAAACTAAAACAGTTTGGTAGCCAAAGGAAGATCCAAAAATATATAACATTGTGCCAAAGTCATGCATTAATTGTAGAAAACTAGTTGTGGACACATGCCTGTTCTAGACTACACATTGTTAGGGATTAGAATGCCCTCTGACACCAACACTGAGTGCAAAAATGTAATTTGGTCGAATAGCCTAAAACCAACTCAGAAATGAAACCAAAATAAATAAAAGTTCATATTCTTCGGAGAAATAATGACTCCAGTGGGAGTATAAACGGCCCAAAAACAAGCTGAGTGGGAGTAAAAACCAAACATCAGAGTAAAATAGCTCCCAAATACATATTGCCACGAGTTATAAATCATGTCAATATAATGTCTAAGTACATGCATCATCCTTTATATACAATGATGATGTTTAGCCACTGTCAAACAGAACAATGCATGTGCTGAGAGTGTTGAGAGTAACATGGTATAAGATGGAGGTGTGAGCCTTAACTGGTCTCATGATCCAATCTGATTATGATTATAAGGTCAACGATTCAATTCGATGCATCTTGATGTTTGTCATCAGTTTTTCTACATTACTTCACATTGCACACAGATCCGTGCAGTCATAGTTACTCCCGGGATGTTCTTTTCAACCAGAATTGTTATGCAATAACCAGAAAATTACCAAGCAGTGTCATTATGATAGAATTCAGGGGTTTTTTAACTGCTTCTGTCCCAAGGACCACCACTCAGACCAAGCAGTGTGGGGGGAAGTTTTTATTGTATTACTTTTTAGATTTTGGAATTAAATTCATTATTCATAAAGATGCCCAAATCATCTGGAAAAAAATATTTTTTTTCGTGATTTCAGCAGTGAAAGTGGACTGCATTTCACAGACCACCTGCAATGGGTCAGCAGACTGCTGGTTGAAAACCTCTGTTATAATTGACTATAGTCTTTCACTGCATCAATGCAGAATCGTCCACATCATCCACATCAATTATGTGATTAATTTTTACACCCCAGTACAAGAATAACACGATTACATTAATGAATTACTTTTCACTAACGTAAAGTATTACTAATACATTGTCAGTTAAATTATACTGGTTATTTCATTATTTACTCTTTACTTCTTACATGTTTCAGTAACACATTACAACACACTCTTAACCCCAAATTTAGTGCTGTTGTTTTTATTTTAATGAAATCCCCAACTCAAAATAGTGTGAGTAAAAGAGTTATTTCCTACAGAGCGTATGTCTACAGTCATTATGCTGCACCACATCACCCTCCAATGAACTGCAGTAAAGTACATTTTAGCATTTTCCTACTTCCACACTTATTTTGGTGAAAGTAGCTCAAAAGTAATGCACGAGCCATGTAATTCATATTGGAATGGAACCAAGTACTTGGAATGGAAATAACACTAACTGGTATATATTATTTTGGCAGTAATTTGCCCAACACTGGCACAGTAAAAAGCAAGTATGAATATTTCAGAATTGATAGCATTTGAAAACAAGCAAATAGATTTGAACAGACAGCTGAAATACGAACTCAGTAACCGAATAGTTTCTTCACAGCACTGTAATTTAATGTCTAACTGGATAACTGACTTCACGTCTTCGCTTCACTCCCTCAATGCCACTCTCGCCTCTTTTGGACGTTCTCTGCTGGAAGTGATGTGATCAGCCGCTTTTAACTGACTGCTGCTCCTCATAACGTGTCTGTCGGCTGCGGCGCTGTCCTTTACTCTTTCCATTTGTACAATGCTCTTCATTTTAAAACACGCTCAATGTCAAGATGGTAAAGCTTTCTTTGAATTAGATTGGAGTCGTGGTGGTCTGCAGCGAGGGTGTGCTGCGTTTTTTCAAAGCAAATCCGTTAACAATGGCGACTTCAGTCACTCCTTTAATGTTTGCTTCCCTTTGATACCATGCATCTTCACTCAGAGCCGGACGAGGCGAGATACTTCTTGAGTTAAATGCTGATGCGCTGTGGCACCATGTGACTTTTGACACTACCTAAAAAATGATCTTGCAACAGCGCTTTGTGTAAAATAGCTACTTTTCAATACATGTTGTAGAAGTCTTTCTGTAACAGATAAAGCTAATATCTTGAACACTGGCTTCTGAAGAGATCTGGAAAGTGTTGCAGATACAAACCCCGGTATTTTCCAAGAAATTTCTAAGAAATTGTACCTTCATCCTCACATCTTTTCAGCAGCATGTGTTGATGGGCTTTGTGCTGCAGATCTTCTCAAATCAGGACTGTAACTGTGAGACTCATTGTACAGCTTTGATCTGTAGTTTGTCTTAACTGATGCCACTGCAGAAAAACCTGACATAAACATGTGCATGTCATGTGTTAAAGATGTGTTGTTTTCATAGATTGTCTGTATATTCGTAATATATTTATTATATCATATCTGTTAAACTGGAGTCACGGTATCATGTCTCACTGTACACTTGGTCCCTGTGGGGCATTTGGTAGCGTAACGGTTAGGACGTTTTCCCATGATCGGAAGGTCGCTTGTTTGAATCCTGGTCCGGTAAAGGCACCGCTGAGGTACTAATGAGCAAAGTACCGTCCCCAAGCACGTGCTAGCTGCCCACTGCTCCTTCATGGATGGGTCAAATGCACAGGTCACATCTGGTAGTGGTGCACTCGGTGCTGTGTTCACAATGACATTCACTTGCATTTAGCTGAAATGATAAAGTTGACTTTGACTTTCTGACTTTGATGATAAGCAGGTTCAGTTCTTTGAGAATTCAGTTTGTGTAGTAATGAACAGTTAAAAAGTGGCAATGACATGTTCTGGTTTAAAAGTCTTATGACCTGAGGATAGAATCAGCATTTTATGGTTACTGTGAGTTTGTTAATTGTACATGTTCGCTACATAGAGAGACCTTTATTGTGTTTATTGCAATGTTGCACTGCTTGTTAATTGTCTAGTCTGTCAAAAGGGTGTTCAAGTAAGAATTTTGTTTCTGTTTGTACACCGTACTATGTACATATGACAATAAAACTTTGAATCCTTGCAACCTTGAATCCTTGAGAACTGTGTCTGAGCTCCAGCTGTGTACGTGAAGCTTTTCCTGTTGCATTTCAGTGTGTTAGCAGCAAGGCCGGGGAGGGGCTAATGGAGGTCTGCCTGGGCGCTGTCACTTCATGCTCCCTCACCCCAGGGAACGGTAGTGGGAAAGTAATGACCAAGGCTGCCAGATGTAGCAGTCACTTTTAATCAAGTGCTCCGCTGTCACTCCCGTTGTATTGATCCCAGCGAAGTCCCCAGGCAGTCGGCCATCTCGCCCGCTTTTTGCCCACAACAACTTTTCACTCGCCTTTCAAACAACTCCCTGTGTGGCAGTACGTCTTGGCCGAGCTAATCATAAAGCGTGCCAGCAAATGTTCGCCATGGTAAATAAGATGAGACAAGGTGAGTCTCCGCCCCAAACAATATATTATCTCTGTGCACTTTAGGGGAAAATGAAAAATCAGCTTGGCCCAGTAGACTGTATTTAGCTGGACCAGGGCCGGCCCAAGCCTTCAGGGGGCCCTAAGCAGAATTTTATTTGGGGGCCCCTCTGTGCCAGCAATATGACTAATTATTGTCAACCCTTTATTATTCGCACACTATAAATCTAACACACCCAATATAATTTTTATTTTTTTTGTAGCTGTGTTGCCTACATCATACCAATGTTTTTACCCTTGCTATGATCTTTAACTGTAACAGTAGCAAACCCACCGGAGTAGTCAGGTGTTAATTTGCACTTTAACATTCAAAGTCTTGCAGTACCAGTTGGCATACTTAATGTGGTGTACTGAAAAGTGGCAAAATAAACTAGTAGACAATGCTCTTACTGTAAACACTTTAACCACTTTAATTTATTTTTTTTGCAACATGTAAAAAGTGCAATACAATCAACTACAAATAAAATAAATAATAAAATATAAAGCTAAATACCAAAGAACTACAAATTAGTCAAATACAAACAGGATATTTTTATATGAAAAGACAAACTAACTCAACTTTACATTCCACCTCAATATTCCACTTTCCTTAGAATTTGTGTTTCCTTGCTTTTCTGGAGGCAAAGTCGTTTATGATATCATTATAAGATATCTGATGGGCAATTTTGTTATTAATACTAATTAGTGCAAGTCCACTCAGTCTTTCTTGGGCCATGGAAGATCTCAAATAGTTTTTGATCAGTTTGAGTTTGGAAAAGCTCCGCTCTGCAGATGCAACAGTCACAGGGAGAGTGCAGGCTATCCGGAGAGCAACGCAAAGATTCGGGTACAACTCACAGATCTCATTTTGAGAGAGGTAAGTGAGAAGCTCAAATGCAGTCATCTTTTCTTGGGGGAGTTCTGGAAGACTCTCCATCTCTGTAGCAAGGGCACCCCCGTCAACATCAGCCTCTTCTCCACAGGTGAGTTTGTCTCCAAGAAGCTTACACTGGTCCATCCGTGTCTGTGAATCAAGCTGGCTAAAGCCGAGGAGCACTCCAAAGTTGTCCTTAACTTCCCTTAGAGACTGAAAGCGGTCCTCCAAAGACTGAATGCAACAGTCTACCACAACATTAAAAAATGATACTTCCAGTCTTTTCATTGCATCACTTTGTGGCTCATCAGCTGCCTCATAGGCAAAGTGCCTTTTTGTGGACCTTAGCCTCTTCTCCTTCAGCACTGCCTCAGTGTTCATTTGTTCACAAATCTCTTTTGCTGAGACCTGTGCATCCACAAAACCAGTTGTCCTATAACTGTGTAAATCTTTCTTATTTTTCTTAATGAGGCCCACTGCAACATCAAGCTGCATGTTGGTTGATTGAAGGTGCTTGGTTGTGGTGTTAATTCTGGAGAGAATGTCATACCAGATGACACAGCAAATCTGAAATCTAAATGAACCAATTTCTTCAGCAAGACTGTTGGCCTCAGCTTTCACTGTGGAGTCTTTAGTCTGTTCTCTGACCTCCAACAAAGCTTCTCTCACCTTGCCTGCTTGGTAGCGTAAAGGTTCAATGCTGTTCACCCGGCTCTCCCATCGCGTTTCACTCCAAGATTTTAGTGTGACATCCACATACTTCTGCAAGATGGCCCATCTTTGAGGAGACCCTGAGAAGAGTCTGTAAAGTTTTTCCACATTTCCAAAAAAACAAGTGGCATCCTTGGATGCTTTAGCAGCATCTGAAACCATCAGATTTAATGTATGTGCTCCACAAGGCACATAAAAAGCACGTGGATTTTTTTCTAACAGCCTAGCCTGCACACCTTTATTTCGGCCCTTCATGTTTGCACCATTGTCGTAAGATTGTCCCCTACAGTCCTGGAAAGGGATGTTCAATTCTTCAAGCCGTTTAAGAATTAGTGTGGACAAGCCTAGACCAGTGGATTCAGGAGCTATTAGAAATCCCAAGAAGTGTTCCTTTTTCTCTGGTGTTTTGCCAAGACTTACAGTGCGCACGACAACAGACATCTGTTCTTGGTGACTAACATCTTGGGTGCAATCCAATATTATGGCATAATATTTTGAATCTTTGATTTCTGCCACCATTGTGTCCAGTATTTTGTCACTGACACAGCTTATCAGTTCATTTTGGATAGTTTTCCCTAAGTCTGTGATATGCTGTGCTCCACTGTCAATTCGTCTCACGTGATCTCTCAAAACAGGATCAAATTTAGCTAACAGTTCCACATCTTTCAGAAAGTTCCCATTGTTTTCCTGATGTAATGTATCAACAGATCCCCTGAATGCTAGATTTCTTTCTGCCAAGGACTGAATAATACTGATTAGGCGTGTGAGAACATCTCAACAACGGTTCTTTTCTGCCTCCAAGAGGGCCATTTCAACCTCATCAATAGTTTTCCCCTTTGAAAGACAGAGTGCAAAATCCTTCCATTTCACCATGTTGTTGCAGTGATCAAGGCTATTTTCATGCTGTTTCAGTAGTGCACCTATATTGACCCAATCCTGTTGTCCCTCTGTTGCCAGTTTTGTGGACTTCTTGGAGAACAATTTGCAGCAGAAGCAGTAGACTGCATCATTTGTTTTTGAATAAGTAAGCCAGCTCCGCTTGATTTTTTCTCCATTAATTAGCTGTCTGTATGTGTAGTGGTAGTGGAAGCTTCGAACATCAGGTTTTTTAGGGAATGTGAAGTTTTCCTTTATAGGCAATGGTCCTCTAATTACAAGATCAGTCCTTTCAGAGTCAGACAGGATAGATGACCACTCAGCTGGGTCAACTGGAGGAGCTGCTGATCCATGGTGTAGGCTGGAAGTAGCTGAGGGAGTAGATGTGACATCGATCCCAATGGCCACAGAAATAGAATGACCTATATGGAAATTAAATTAAAAATTATATTTAGATATATTAATCACAGGATATTCTAATATTCTAAACTGAGCAAACACACAGTGCTACTAACTTACCTGCCACCTCCACTGAGGTTGAAACAGACGTAGAAGGAACTGTAGGATCAGTGGATAAAGGTGCTGATGAGTGCTCCTCACCTGCAGAGGATGTACCTTATTAAAGATAAAAATAATAATAATTATTATAAAAATATAATAATATAAAATAAATGTAGCCATGTTAGATTTCATACTGAAAGGTGATGCTGTCTGCCAAAAACAAGCAAATGAACAACAAAAAAGGTATAAACAAATTGATCTAGAATTGTTTTAAACTCACATGGAATATCATCATCAGCTGTAGCACTGGTACTTGAGGCAGATGGCATTGGTTGTGCCCCACCTCCAAAATATTTCAACAGTGCTCCTAAAAAGTTTCATAAGAGTATAGCTGAATGAACAGAATGTTATTTTGACAGAAAAGCTATTTCAACAACAATAACAACAAACAAGAGTTATTTTAACATCAACCTATATGGCACCGCAGCAAGCCATCTGTACACCTAAAACATAAGACATAATGATATAATAACACAGACCCCAAACGTAGGCCAGTCCAGTGTAAGTAATGTTAAACTGTTATCAGTACCAAAGTTATAAAACAGAAGCCTTTTTTTTATTATGCATCGGTAATTTTTGTCCGTCTCATCCTTTGCACGAGCATGAATTGACGAGCTGTTAGCTGGCGCTGGTGATCGCTTAAGCGGAAGAAGTAACATTAGCTTGCAATTTAGCCTCGTTTAGTTTATACTCATTTTTTTAAACTTACCTTTCTCTTGCTGTTTTTTCTCTTCCTCTGATTTCTTCCCTTTTCTTTTCTCTGCACCAGAAAGATATGTCCTTTTTTGTGACATTATTAATTGTTTTGCTGCAGTGACGCTGCTTACCTCAGGCATCGTATGGCTGTCATACTCCAACTGTGCATGCAACCTGCAGCAGCCTGTTAAAATAATATTGCGTCATTTTTTTTAATTGAATAATGGATTTCATTACCAATATGATATCAACTGAAATATTAAACATATATAAATTTAAAAAATAAAAATAAAAAAACGATGTAATTTCATGTACTCTTGGGGGCCCCCTGGTGGCCACGGGGCCCTAAGCAGCCGCTTAGTTCGCTTATGCCTTGGGCCGGCTCTGAGCTGGACGATGTCATAATCTGTTCCATAAAGGTCTGTTTTACTTTGTGGCCATTGTACGTTGTGTATTAGGGGCCTTCAGCTTGGTTTTGGTGGTCAACCAGCCACCAGTTTTGAACTTGACCAGAGTGTTGCTAGCAAATGTCCATTACAAATGTATTTCAATCACAACAATTGCTGCTAATGGATCTTTAAGGAACAACCTAAGCTCGCTTGTCAAGATGATTGGTCACCTTGAGACTGGATTTGATGATCACATTGGTTCCTTACCATCAGGCTGTTTTTCCAGCCAGCTTACACCAACTGAAAGTCTTAAGCATCTTGACCAAGTAAAATAAACTATTATTAGACAAGTTGGTTTGTCAAGCTGGTTGATCACCTTCAGGCAGGTTTTAGGGGTCTGCCAGCTTTGTAAATCTTTTACAACCTTTGAGCATCTTGAACAGCATCTTGCAAGCAAAAGACCATTGTGAATGTGTCTAAAATACAGCTTCATCTGTTCACAGGTAAAATGAACATTTATAGAACAGCACATCCATCACACCAAGTACTGAAGCCAGCCAATAACCTTCATGAGCAATATGAAAAATGGTGACTTTTAACTATTTGCATGAACAGCATTGATTTCAGGGACCGTCTACCAAGAGCATATTGGGGTTAATGGTCTTGCTCAGGGACCCAATGATGGTAGTGTGGGAGGACAGATTCTAACCCACAAGCTCTTGGTCCAGAGGCGAGTAGCCTAACCACTAGACCACCAGCAGCACCACAATCAGGGAAACCAGGGATGCAGAGTAGATTTAACATGACCATGCCTCTCACAAGTGTGTGTGTTGAGTTTTCTAGGTTTGACACACTTCCAAAACATTTGAATGAGGTTTGATAATCCCGGTTTCATTTTGTAAGTAATCAGTACTGCAGTGTTGATGACACTCTTTTGAGTTCTGTGATGGCATGTGGTGCAGTTCCTCTGTGAAACTCGGGAGGAGAGAGTTTGGGGCTTTTTTTTATTTTCTCTGTAAAGTTTCAGTGTTAAAATCATCAGAGTTTGGTAGATAGCCTGCTCAAAAATGACGTTCGCTCTACCATAAAAGATAATCACTTACGTTACGACGCTTATAAGAAACACAGCTCTGGTTGGTGATGCACACCGCAGCATGATGGAAAAGGTTTCTCTGATAGGAGTGAAATCTCATCTCTTCACACTCCTGCAGTTATTTAATTCACCAGAAAAGAAGTAACAAACTCATATTTCAGCCATACTCCCCCTTAACCAAAATGAGAGGCTCGATTCCAGTTCAGTGGTGCATGTTCCATATACTACAGGCTGGAAATCGAGTTTACCCAATCTGTAAATGTGCGAAATGTGAACGTGGACTTGCCAATCCACACGTGCATGCAGACTGACAGAGTGCAGACCGTGTGATTTGACTCAGAGAAGAATTTTCTGCGTTAGCTGCAAAGAGAACTGCACACATGTCCTGATTCTAATAATTGGAGGCACTCCGGTGGCTTTGAGATGGAAACCTGTGATGCCGAAACGGGCGGCATAAAGGGCTGAATATGTGTATGATCAGTAAACATGTGAGCATGATTGTAGATTAGTCTTTTTGCAACTAGAAATCATCTTCTTTGTTGTGGACAAGCAGGAAGCTCTCCAGTCCATGTTATTTGCAAAACAGAACAGCAGCGGGGGATCTGTTTTCCCTCTTCTCATGTTCATATGAAAACAGAATGATGACTCTATTAAACGAGGGCTTTGTTCACTCTCAGCTAAAAAAAAAAAGAGTTAGAAAGAGGAAAAAGATGTCAGATTTGTCACTTTCAAATGACATGACTATTAGAGACTAATAAAACCCCATGGCTGAGCGGGACCTGACGACATCAAAGCAGCAATTTATCCACTTGGATGAGTCGTCAAGGCAAGGGGAATATTTCCACGTTTTTCTATAAGGGCCTTCTTCTTCCCCACCGCTCTGTGTTTGCAGAGTCCTGGCCATTTCGCTCTTATCTCAGCAGACTCTGGCTTACTGGGATCCTAATCGATATAGTAAATGCCAAAACCAGGGCTTGGAGTGACTGAGCCTGTGACTGTGGCCTTTATCTGTTCAGCAGATGCTCTTTCTGTCTCTGGCTAAGTCCAGCCAGTTAACAACATTACCTTCCCCAGTGCCCAATCCACACATCTGCTCGCCCGGGAGAAAGTCGGCATATTTCATTGGACGCACAAACACCAGGCGACTGTGAGAAAAAGGCTTGTGCTCTCTCCATCACACACGGCCTCCAAAAACAGATCTAAAATAATGGTGTGTGTTTCTCTGAGCCATGCATTTCCTCTAATCTCGACTTGGAACATCTTTTTCATTCCGAGTAAATGTGCGTTTACAGCACATGTAATTGAAGCTGAAAGTATTATTGCTGTAGCACTCATATTCCATGTTGAATTATCATTGCAACTCTAACAGGAGTGCTGGTTTTTGTGTACACTTTCCATTATACGGGGCATAATTGGCTCCACAGCTCCTGCTAAGCAGGAAGGCATTGGTCTAATTACCCTAAGAACAAAACAGAATGCCCAGAGAGGCGCTGATGTTACACTTTCCCTTTCTGTAAATGTAGAGAGCTAAATGTGGTAATCAAGACATACTTTTGCAATTTAAATGAGACATTCTCAACAGGCTTTGCTAACACGCATAATTCCGATACGCCAGCAAGGCTCATTTAGGAAACAGGTGGAGTATGTTTGTGCATTAACAAATGGGGAAGTGGTAAATGGGTCTGTTGTTCCTTATTGCTTCACAGATGCACCAACCCAATGCATGTTAAAGGGGCACCAGACCTCACCCCATCACACACACACACACACCGCCAAGAAAAGCATGTGAAAGAAGCTTTAAATCAACGCTGTATAGAGCGGTGGCGGTCGATTCCAGTCTTTATGGTGCCCTGAACGAACCTCTGCCCTGACAAATCCTTCATCGCGCAAAAGTAATAATACACTTTAGAGAACCTAATTATTACACTATTGAACTTCAAATAAAAACATACAAATGAAATTGCATGACTGCCATCTACATCCTGACCTTTTTGCCTTCCTTGAAGCAAAGTCACCAATTACATCAGCATGTAACAAATCAGCGTAGCCAATGTATAGATATTTTGAGTTCCGAGCTGTCTTCCCTGGTTCAGAGTACCAGAAAACTCCAGTGAAAATTTCTGCACTCCAGTAAAGTAAAAAAAGTCCATCTAATAACTGAAAGAATTTCCTAGAGTTTAGGTTACCAAATAAAATAAACCATTGATTCCAGTTTAAAGTGCTTTAATTTGCTTTATTTCTAAATGTGGTGCCAATTTACACTGACCAAAATTAGTTAAATTCCAAACCTGATGAAGCCCAGACAACTCAGCATCAGGCTGGTACAGAGCTGGTGTTGTACAAGTTCTAGTAATAGGATGTTGCACTGTCACTTACATAAAAGCCTGGAGGAGGCAACATCCCTTCAGCATCAGTTTCCAAAAGACTTTTCCTAACACTGCAGACAAAAATAGGCTGCAAAATATAACAAGACGCAGCACTGGTCAATAGAAATGCACTGAAGTCAAAAGTGCATAAAGAAGAATTGTAGTCAAGACTGAAAGTTACTACTAGTATTGCTGATTTTAGTTGAAGTTCTAATATTTCCTACACACCTCCTCATCCTCCACTTCTTCCTCCATCACTCCATCCCTCCTCCTCCTCAAGCTTCATTCATATCCTCCTCTGCCCTTCTCTCTCCTCTTCTTACTAAACCTCCTCTTAAACCCTCGCCCCCTCTACACTTCCTCCTCCTTCACCACCTGGACCACCATCTCCTCCTCCTCCTCCTCCTCCTCCTCCTCCATCTCCACCACTGAATCCCTCCCCTTTTCCTAAACCCCCCCTTCCTTCACCTCGTCCTAATGCCTCCCTCTCTTTCTCCTCCTCCTCCTCCTCGTCCTCCATCTCCACCACTCCATCCCTCCCCTTTTCCTAAACATCATCCTTCTCTTCTTCCTCCACCCCCCCTTCCTTCATCTCGTCCTAATGCCTCCCTCTCTTTCTCCTCCCCCTCCTCCTCCTCCACCCCGCTGCAGAGTGTCCTGGAGTGCTGTGACACCTGCATGCTGTCTTAATGAACAGAGTTTGCTGTCAGCGGCCGTCTGCCTGTTTCTCCCGAGCAGCTCACCTCTGCACCGCTGACGCTCTCTCTCTCTCTCGCTCTGAATCTCTCTCTCCGACACTCTCGCTCAGTCTATGCATAATGCATGGGGCGCTGGTTGTCGCCCGGGTTGCGTGCGTAGCGTCTTGGCGATGTCGGGGCGCAGGCTGACCGCAGGCCTCGTTACTGAGCCGCTCGAGTCGACACGTCCTCATTCAGGACCAGTTCTGCAGCAGATAACGCCAGCGTGAGGCAGGTGATAAATGAGAACTGGGTCACATCCTCCTCCTCTGTTTTTTGGGGGGGCTGGCATGGCCTTCTTCTCTCCATCTCATCCCTCCATACCTCCATTCATCTCAACCCTCCATCTTTCCAGCTCATCCCTCCATCTCACATGTAGTCGTGGTGCAGTCAGCCTTGGCGTTAGCTGCATCTGTGGAAATCAAAACGTTTTTGACTAATGATGTGGATGAGATAACCGACTTGAGCAGAGTGAGACTATTTTTCAGGTTATTAGTCGGGAGATGCAGCATGCCGCATAAATATTTATGAAAAATTAGAGGAGTTATTGAATAAATGAAGATGAGCATTTTATTTATTTGTGGTGTAAATGAAATGATGGGAATCTTTGTGTGATGTGTTTTTCTTTATTTAAAAGCTGGTTTTGGTTTCTAAAAAGATTGAGAAATTCATACTTTCGCAGACAACATTTAATTACCGAGTGTTTTATACCATCACACCGTGAGCCACTTTATCTCATGTGTGTTTACATACTTTTTAAGTAAGACGTCAGTAAGTGACATTTTGCTGGTGCTCACTACATGCATCCACATTAATCTTGCGTTGGTGAAGTAAGAGTAATGAACTGTGTCATAAGGTAAAATTGACGTTCTGACTCTGCGTTCTTCTCCGTGGTAAGGACAAGCTGCATATTTTATAATCTCATTAGCAGAAATAAGGAAGATATTAATAATCTGTGTGCATGGAGGAGGGAGAGGTTTGTTGTCAGTAGTGTTAAGCAGGTTTATACACACACACACACACACACAGGGTATCAACTCCCTTCATTTTCAACCCTGACACCAAAAAGAGCCAAATGACAGAAGCTAAAATTTTCATACCCCTGTGGAGCAGAGAACCGCTGTCTATTTGGCTCATCTAATGTGAAAATATCTGTTTGTTTTTAAATGAAGTGGAAGAAAGAAAAAGTAAAACAAAAGAATTAATAAACAATGTCAAATATTCAGTCTCAATCTGGATTTGCTTAGAATTTCTTGAGCCGTGAATGTTCACTTATTAAACCACAATAAATCAATTCTCATTTTCTTCAATTTCTCATTAATAATTTCTAAATGTGCGTATCAGTTAACATTAGCCATGCAAAATTCAGGGAATATGGGGAGGTCAGTGACCTAAAGGTGAACCCCATGAGCTCAGGATCGACAGTTCAAGTTCCAGACCGGGAAAGGTACCACTGAGGTACTCATGAGCAGGGTGACACTGTCCCAGAAATTAGCAAAATGAAAGTAACTCTGGATAAGAGTGTCTGTTAAATGCAGTAAATGTGAATGTAAACAAATTTACTCTCTGAAGTCCATTTCTATCCATTTTCTAGTAGAAAACAATCTAAACAGGCAGTGTTAGAATCTCAGTCAGAATGTGTGTGTGTGTAGTAGGTAATGGAGACGTGCTCGTGTGCACCAGCGCCCCCTACTGCTCCTGCGCCGCGTCTCCTCAGTGTTCAGCTGCAGATCAACAGGCGTGGCACAAAGAAGGAGAAGAGGAGAGAAAACAGTGTGTTTTAACGCAGCTCCAGCCTGCAGTGTCAGAATAAAAGACTGAATCACGCGTTAGTCATTTACTCAAAGCTGCATTTTAACTCCAGCGCCGTGTGCCGCCACAAAGAGGCTTCCAAGAACATCATCATCATCTTTTCAGCTTCAGAGGTCTGCCAAAAGGCGAAATTGATTCTCAAAAATAATTCATTGTTTACCATCTGCTCATTAGATCTAATAAAGCTGCTCGGATTTGAGGCGCCTAACATTCTACTGCCCCATGTGAGTGTTCGGGTGAGGGGTTATTACAAAGAGTTAAGAGTTATATCTTTAAAATAGAATCTTTAAATTCATTTAGCTAAATATATAAAATTTAATAAGTAAAGGAAGAAGAAGAGTGTGAAGACACAACTGTTTCAAAAAGTGCATTAATAGAGGATTAATACGCTCAAGTTTAAGAAAGGAAGTAGTAAATAAATATAAAAGTCTGCTTTAGAAATATAAGATTCATCATGATGAGATCATATTCAGCTCTGTCCAGGTGTGCAGAATAAACGTGCATTTTGAGTTTTTTCGGCTCTTGTTTGATTATCTGGGATGTTTTTATTGCCTCTTTTGTTCATCTGCAGTATCTGAGGTTATTTCACTTAGATTTTATGCAGTTTCAACTAAAGCTTGAGTCAGAATTGTGACCACCAGGTAGAGAGGTCCACAGGTAAAAATGATGGTAATGTGTAGGACTGTAAGAAATGCAGTACCTACAGCTTGAAAGTCCTACTGCCTGAGGTTTTTCTCTGCATTAAGTCATGATAATTAAGCGAATCCTCCATGAGACGCTCGCCAACCCCTGACATTTGAATGTCATATTCAGGTTTTCTAAGTTTATCAAATGTGACACTTTTCCACTTGCAAACGTCAGCACAACGCAATTGTCCCTTAACGTAGAGACAGACGCTCAATGACTGAACGACTGGTCCACCTTCACCAGAGCTCGCTGTAGCTACACTATCAGCAAGAACGTAGATATTCAGCATGTTCTGCATCTAGGTCAAGCGTCTTCAAGTTCCTGATCAAAACTTCTCCAACTTCTCCACAACCGAGAGATTTGACGAGTGAAATATTTGCAAAAGGATCTGCAGTTGGCAAGACATTCTCTGTTAAAAGAAAAAAGGCTTGTGCTGGTTGATGAAGATCCATTTTACTTGTGGTACAATTTGTGCTTTTAACCCTTTAAGACGGCTTTGGTGCCAAATCGGCCTGACAAGTCAACTGGAGGCACGTTAAAGACCCTCCAGCGAGTTTATTTGGTCTTTGAGATCAGAACATTTTGAGTGCTTTTTGTAGTTAAGAGCGGGCGGCGCCTATTCTTGTCTTGATCAGATCAGAGGAGTTTGACGGCTGTCTAGTTGAGAAGCAAATTCGCAGACGGCCTGCTGAAAACATGATTACATCTGCAGGCTCCGATGCACACGCTGTTCCTGCTGTCAGTTAAGAGGCTGATGTGGATGTTTAACACAGTGACCTTCCTTATCAACTTTGTTAGAAGCCGCCAGCTGCCTATTTAACACCATCCTTCCATAATTTTATTGGCTGAGGACCAGGCCCGGGCTCTCTCAGACACACCTTGACGGAAAGTTATTTGGCGCCACTGAGAGTGAAATGAAAGGACGAGTGATTAGCTGCTCTGCTCTTTTCTCTGGTGAGAAAGCAGGAGGTGTATGTGGAGGTTAGGGACTGGATTTGCTGCATGTGCAATGCTAGACCGGGTTAACTGTCCATGAAAATGGCTTATTTTTGCTAGATGTACAATAAAAGTGCTTTGACAGCAACCAGGTATAAAAGCATTTCCAGCGAGGCGCCGCGCTGCAGCGACGTACACAAATGTCAAGCACGGCACTCGTCTCACAGGGGCTCCCGTTTGTAAACTGGGAAGTTCATACACAGAATTCTGTTTATGTAAAGCCTTTCATTTTACATGGCACTGCTTTCCAGGCTGTTTTGCGGCAAAAGTATTCCAGTGCTGGCAAAAGTAGATGACTCAATATTTCAGGTATGAAGAGGTGGACAAACGTAGGGTCACATATGTGGAAAGATCAAGTGCAGCCCACTTCACATGACACAAATTATTAGTAAAGCTGTACATTATATAATGCATGGCTTACATTATAAGCAAATATGTTTCATGCATTGTGTTTTTTCTGGATTACATATCCAAAATCGGACTGTTAGAAAATGTCATGAAGCAGTCGGGCAGCATTATAGGAGAGTTTGAAACTGCATTAATGGCCTTTAGCAGATGCTCTGATGTTGGGGGGTAGCTAGCTATAATTAGTCAAAGTCAAAAGTCAAAGTAAACTTTACTGTCATCTCTGCTATAGAGGGCCAATTTCCCAGGCGAGGATTAAGGTTAGACTAGTTTTGAGTTTGAATCCATTGGTACTATAGCAAGAAACCAGCCTATAGTGTACAGTGTACGAGACAACATGGTTACTGTTTTAACAGTACAAAGAACAAATTAGGCACTTAGAATAGCAGTATATAAATTGAAAATAGAAAATAAACTTTACACTAGAAGTAGAAAAAGACACAATGATGTTATATGTGGTGTTCACTCTACAATTATGGTCCTGGTGTTATCTTTTTGTACTGAATGTGCATAAGTTCTGCAACGGTTTCAATATTAAAATTCTATACAGACAATCTATTTAACTAAACAGTATATTTTATAAAGTCTGAGTTAACTATATGAGGAGTTCACTAATATGAACTCCTCGCGTGCAAATATCGTAATAGCAGTCGAGTGAAAGTGACACCAACTTAACTAACTACTAACTCTTTTCAGTATTGACGTTGTTTATGAAATGCTGAAGGTTTTCCAGTAATTGCTTTTTCCTTTAACTTAATCTGTTGTTAACTTCTAATTTCTATCTTGCACCACATCCAGACCTGCATTTGACTATCTGTGAAGGAGCAGAGGGCATCTGACAAGGGCAGCACCCGGGGAGCAGTTACACCACCAGTTGCCCCGATAGTAGCTTGTAGTTTGAAAAGGTGATGTTTAAAAGTAGTTTCCCTACCACCGGCAAGTTTTAACACTAGTAACTCGCTGAAGCTCCTTAATCACGGGCCGAGTGGTGGTAGTGCTGACAGTAGGAGAAAGCTGGATTGGAATGTACAGCTTCTCAGTTTGCAGTTGAAGATAATACCACTAGCGCTCCACCATCCCTGTAAAGTAAGCAATATAAAATATGCTTTGTTGTTTTTAAGGAAGATAACCTCCATCACTATTACATTGTAAAGCTGCTGCTAATGTGAAGCATGTGCTAACTGCATGAACCTTCTTAAAGCATCATCATTATTTATGCAGCCTAACTACATGCCTGGCAAACGAGACATGGCTTCAAATGAGGCAGAGCGGCGACAGCGTTGCAGGACTGCCACATAATGCGAGATGTTATTTTCTGAGGCTGAAGTCAACTTATTGAAGTGTTTACACTCTCCATTATTTCGCCGGCTCCGGCTCAGTGGGGAATTAACATGGTGCTGATGATGCGTGTGTACAGTGAGCTGAGACTCTGTGATATGGAGATGAGAAAATTATTTTCATAATCAAGAGGAGGCAATTGAACTCCTCTTTTTACGTCTTCAATCTGGTCTGGAATAGAAAGTAGGAAGCAGCTTAATCGCGAAGGGAATTAACTGCAGCGCCAGAGCGAGAGACAGAACCCCAACGGCTGCTGGAGAACCTGCACTCGGCCTCGGGAGCTCGCACTACGCCTTCATTTCATTTGCTTCCATGTCAAAGAGCTGTGATAATATGTCTCTCTCTGTTTTACCGAAACAAGCTTGCTGAAGGATTTATTGTTTAAATTCTCTGAGTTATTTTATGAGATGTGAGTCCTGCTTCTGCTGCCAATGCCAGAGATGGAGGAGTTTAAATGTTAACATTCCTGGCTCACTGTGCTTATGAAGTGGATTCCCTTGAATCTAGATAATACTGTATACGCACTAACACCATCTCATAAAAACCAATTGAGTTTTGTCTTTCCTCCAAGGCAAATAATTCTACCTCTGACTAAATACATTGAGCTTTTTCTTAAAAGTGTTCTTTAGAGGCTAAAGACATTTAAATAGCAAAATGTAATACGACTGTAGAATTGGAGAAAACCAAGTAGGCTAATGTAATGTGCAAATGTATGTAAGAGTGCTGCTCAGCATTGTTTGAGGAATCCTTTCTTATCCAAGAGCAAATATTTGTGATTGTGAACACAGCACATCTCACAGTGCACCACAACCAAACGTGATTCCTGCATTTGACCCATCCATGAAGGAGCAGTGGTCAGCTCTTTGGCAGCACCCTGGGAGCAGTGCATGAGGACCATACCGTGCTCATGAGTACCTAAGGGGTACCTTTACTGGTCTAGGACTTGAACCAGTGCCCTTCTGATGACCGGGCCTAACCCTAACCCTTAGCCTACCAACAGCCCCACTGGTGAAGGTCAGTATGTTGGTGAAAACTGCATAAGTGGGCTTCAAGAACCAATTTCTTCTTGTAAATGGTTGGTGAATAAAGACCAGTGATGTCTATGAAGACCACCAGGAGTGTTAATACTCAGCTTTTCCCTTCGGTGTTGCCACAAGGAATCATCTGTCTCCATTTAGTCCTATCCTCTGCATCCTCTACCCTCACACCAACTAACTTGATGTCATCTTTCACCGCATTTTCCATTTTGGTCAAAACATCTAACATGAGCTGTCCCTCTGATGAACTCATTCCTGATCCTATCCATCCTCGTCACTCCCAAAGAGAACCTCAACATCTTGAGCTCTGCAACCTCCAGTTCTGCCTCCTGTCTTATCCTCATTGGCACTCTCTCCAAACCATACAACATTGCTGGTCAACATTACTGTCCTGTACACCTTTCCTTTCATTCTTGCTGAAACCTTTTTATCACACATCACACCTGATAATTTTCTCCACCCATTCCAACCTGCTTGCACCTGCTTCTTCACCTCTTTTCCACTCTCTCCGTTGCTTTGGTCCGTAGACCCTAAGTACTTAAAGTCCTCTACCTTCTTTACTTCTACTCCCTGTAACATCACTGTTCCACTTGAGTACCTCTCATTTCCACAAATGTATTCTGTCTTGCTGTGACTAATCTTCATTCCTCTCTTCTCCAGCACATATCTCCACCTCTCTAGCCTATCCTCTACCTGTGCCCTGCTCTCACTGCAGATCACGTCATCTGCAAACATCATAGTCCATGGAGTCTCCTCTCTAACATCATCTGTCAGCCTGTCCATCACCAAAGCAAACAAGAATGGGCTTAGAGTTGATCCCTGATGCAGTTCCTCTTCCACCTTGAACTCCTCTGTTACTCCTACAGCACATCTCACTGCTGTCTCACAGCTCTCATACATGTCCTGCACCACTCTAACATACTTCTCTGCCACTCCAGACCTCCTCATGCAATACCACAGCTCCTCTCTCAGCCCCCTGTCATATGCTTTCTCTAAATCTACAAAGACACAATGCAGCTCCCTCTGACCTTCTCTGTACTTCTCCATCAGCATCCTTAAAGCAAAAATAGCATCTGTAGTACTCTTTCTTGGCATGAAACCGCTGCTCACAGATGCTCACTTCTGACCTAAGCCTAGCTTCCACCACTCTTTCCCAAGGCTTCATTGTATGACTCATTAGCTTTATTCCTCTGTAGTTGCCACAATTCTTAAAACACCAGAACACTTTTTCTCCATTCCTCAGGCGTCTTCTCACTCGTCAATATCTTGTTGAACAACCTAGTCAAACACTCTACTGCCACCTCTCCTAGACATTTCCATACCTGCACAGGTATGTCATCAGGGCCAACTGCCTTTCCCCTCTTCATCCTCTTCAAAGCTTTCCTCACTTCATCCTTACTAATCTCAGCTACTTCCTGATCCACAACAGCCACCTCTTCTACTCTACTCTCTCTCTCATTTTCCTCATTCATCAGCTCTTCAAAGAACTCTTTCCATCTTCCCATCACACAATTGGCACCTGTCAGTACATTTCCATCCCTATGCTTAATCACCCTAACCTGCTGCACATCCTTTCCATCTCTATCTCTCTGCCTCGCCAACCTGTACAACTAATTCTCTCCCTCCTTACTGTCCAACCTAGCATACATCATATGCCCTTTGTTTGGCCTTTGCCACCTCTACCTTCACCATACGCTGCATATCTCTGTACTCCTGTCTACTCTCCTCAGTCATCTCAGTGTCCCACTTCTTCTTAGCTAACTTCTTTCTCTTATATGCTCCTGGACTTTTTTGTTCCACCACCAAGTCTCCTTATCTACTTTATTCCTTCCAGATGACACACCAAGTACCCTCCTACCTGTCTTCCTAATCATATTAGCTGTATCTGCCCAATCATCTGGGAGCATCTCCTGGCCACCAAGAGCCTGTCTCAACTCCTCCCTGAAAACGCAACATTCTTCTTTTTTCAGTTTCCCCCACCTGGTCCTCTGCTCCACCTTTGTTCTCTTCATCTTCCTCACCATCAGTTTCATCCTACAGACCACCATCCAATGCTGTCTCGCTACACTCTCACCTACCACTACCTTGCAGTCACTATTCTCCTTCAAATTACAATGTCTACATAAGATGTAGTCCACCTGTGTGCTCCTCCCTCCAGTCTTATAAGTCACCCTATGTTCCTGCCTCTTCTGGAAGAAAGTATTTACAACTGCCATTTCCATCCTTTTCGCAAAATCTACCACCATCTGTCCCTCCTCGTTCCTATCCTGGATACAAAACCTGCCCATCACTTCTTCATCACCTCTGTTCCCTTCACCAACATGTCCATTAAAGTCTGCACCAATTACCACTCTCTCAACTCTGGGGATACGCTGCGTCAAATCATCTAGCTCACTCCAGAAATTCTGCTTCTCTTCTAGCTCACATCCTACCTGTGAGGCATAACCACTAACAACATTGATCATTATTCCTTCAACTTCAAGCTTCAGACTCATCAGCCTGTCTGACACTCTGTTCACTTCCAGAACGTTCCTAACAAACTCCTCCTTTAGGATAACTCCTACTCCATTTCTCTTTCCATCTCCACCATGGTAGAACAACTTAAACCCTTCTCCTAAGCTTCTAGCCTTGCTACCTTTCCACCTGGTCTCCTGAACACATAGTATGTCCACCTTCCTTCTCTGCATCATGTCCACCAGCTCTCTAGCTTTAACATTCAAAGTCCCTATGTTCAGTTCCACACTCTTGCCTTTCCTCTTCTCTCTCTGCCTATGCACACGCCTTCCTCCTCTCCTCTGGACCAACAGTAGTCCAATTTCCACTGGCACCCTGTAGGTCAACAGCACCGGTGGCGGTCATTGTTAACCCAGGCCTTGACCGATCCGGTATGAAATCCCTGTTTGCGATTTGCATATTTGATTTGGCTTAGGTTTTACATTGGACGCCCTTCCTGACACAACCCTCTGCATTTATCCGGACTTGGGACTGGCACAAGGAATCACTGGCTTGTGACCTCTTATGGTTGCATAGGAGTGTCCATACTAAAAGTTCCTATTAGCTTATATTAACTGTTTTTTTCTCATTATCTTGCCTTTAAATCCAGGAGCAGAATTTCTTGAGTCAGAGACAGTGCCAGAATGAGAGAAGTGAGTGAGCTCTGTGGGGTTTAAAATGTTCGGAGGCTCCTCACTAAAGTCCAGTTACCAAAGTCTCATTGGTAGTCATGAGCACAGGTACCTAAGAGCTACTAAATTCTTTTCTTTTCTGTTCTTTAAAAGGCAGTTTCATTGATAATAACTCATTTGTGTCGTATTGTAGACTTTGGGGTGGAAATCAAGTTACTGGGCGCTGCGTGGCTGCTGAAGGAGAGCAGCGGATCAGCATATCTGACATAGTAATTCAATAGAGGCCCTACTTTCCCATGCTCCCCCCGACCCTGTCGCTCCAAATAAATCTCCCGCATTATGCCAGGGCGAGAGACTGAGGAATTTCAGGATGTTGTCTTCTTTTCAGGTTTATTTTGAGAGATGCGCTTGACATTTCCTGACAGTAGAGAATCAAGTTTGGCCTTCAGTCAAGAACTGCAGCTTTCATGTATTCAACATTATACACTGTGACCTCTTAATTCAAGCTGCAATGCAGAAGCACCTGCCGTACACCTGGCAGCGAGCAGTGCTGTTATCAGGCCTGAGAAGAAGATAAGTAAAGCAGGGGGCTATTTATGGATAAATCAAGTCATATACTGCAGTCCAAACCCATTTGAAGGACATGGGAAGAAATTGCATCATGAGGACAATCTATAGACATCATTAGGAGGACCACCGCTGAGATACTGGCTTACATAACCCACTCTTAGTGAGAAAGGGAACATGGACCTTTACACAAAAGCCAGAAATGAAGACAGCAGCTAACAAGCAGGCCAATAAAACTCAGGTGGACACACTAAAGAAGACACTTTGACATGCAATAATTAAATGTAAGTGAATACGAAAGTTCAAACAAGGAGACCTAATGAGCGCCAACACATCCAATCGCATCACTCCTGGTTTTGTATATAAGCAGTAGATCTGACCTTTCTCTCTGCCATTACAGCTGTTCAATTTCGCAGTTCATCCCATTTTGCTGCTCTCTTGGCTCCTTACCTTCCGGGTCATGTCTGGCTCTGGCACTCCTCCTCTTTTGGGGGATTGCGTCTCTCCTTCACCCGTTGCTGGCAAAGGATCTGGTGTTGCACGTCCTTTGTGGAGGAGTGTGCGTATTTTCCGTCGATCTCCTGATGCGGACATTCGTCAATGGTCTGATCATCAGCTTTGGAATCTTCTGAGGGAAGAAGGCATACCTGTGGCTCCTGACCTCTCCCGGACAGAAATGTTGCAGATTGCCCTTCACCCCAGTACAGTTTTTGTGGATTACTTGATCACTGGAATGTCTCAAGGATTTAGAGTGGGAGTTCTTGCTCCCCTGTCTAGGACGATCGTGGCAAAAAATCCACAGTCTGCGCTTTGTGAACCTGATATCGTAACTCAGTTACTGGATAGAGAAATTAGTAAAAGATATCTGATCAGCCCCTTTTCTTCTCCCCCGTTCTCTGTTTTTCGTACCCATGATCCTGAAAGCACAATGGTCCATTGCATTATCTGACGTGAGTACTTTCAGATAGTCATTGGTGGTGGGGGATTACTTGTCATACATGCCTGCTCTGTATTTCTAACCTTCCATTACTTCAGTCTGTCCATACGTGGACATCTCTATACTGTTTTCAATAATGTACGTCCTATTGTTACCAAGGCGCTGTCATTTCCATAACGTTCCTACTTACAGAAGCGTGCTTCATCTCAACACTTGCAAGGCACTAGGCGTATCCATAACGCCTTTTATAGTTTACATCCACATGACTTAAAAAGCACTGGCATTTCCATAACGCCCCTGCATAATGTAGCATGCTCATCACAACGCTTGCTAGGCACTTGCCGTATCCATAACGCCTTCTATATGGGCTTCCTCCAAAACTTTCACTTATACATTAAGACATTATTGTTTGCCAATAAATGTTTGTCAGTCTAAACTGGATGGTCTCCTTGGTTGAAATGAGATCCTTCCAGTCGTCAACAGGAACACCAAAATATCCAATGCAACTTTGTAATGCAATGCAAGATCATGTGACAACAATATACTGTTTCAAATATTAACTTGACATGGTTCATTAATACTGGAATAGATATAGAGCTTTGAGAACAACAAACAAAACACGCTCACAGTTTGCTCCTTTAATCATGATCCCACTCGTGCTGCAACAACATTATCAATCACTTTTTACTGTTAGCATGTTAGTAAAGCAGAAAATCTGGATAGAATTTCTATGCTAATGTTGATGTGAGTTTAGCTGTCTCAAGGAGAAAATGGTCTCATACATGATGATTGTTGAGTGGAGTGAAAAGACTCCTCACATTTTAATTTGCTTTTCAGACTCTCTGTGATTTTGCAATCGCAACTATTAACGCAAATTCAGCCAATTTCAGCGACTTCATTACTATCATGTCATTTTGACAAATTTCTGACCAACTTTTCTGCGATTGTTGACCAATCATTGTCATTGAGCCATACATCAGCAAACTCACTTCCTTGTTACGTTTAGAAGATGCAGGAAACGTGTGATAAAAACCCCACATTTACCTTCAATAATAGTGGTTTTGTTGCCTTCATTTGAATTAATTGTTAACGAATCATTATAAAGGGAGACAAAATCCCACATTTTTCCGCAACTTTGACTTGCTCCTCAAACCTAAAAACACTGCAAATTTCATCTCAATTATTTTAGAAGAGCAGTTTATTGTGAGATTTCATGTATTACCCAGAATTCAGAGGCAAGGTTCATACTCGCTGAGAGACAGGCTCTCACTGTTTACATATTATTGTTGCTGATAGTGATCTAGCCAAAGTTGTAAATTCATGTTTCAGGGTGGTGGTTGATTAGTACATTTACATGTACATTTTTCACTCAGTACACATGTACATTTATAGCATTTAGCAGACGCTCTTATCCAGAGTGACTTACATTATCCTAATTTCAGGGACAGTTCCCCTGAGAGCAATTTTGGGTCAAAGGTCTTGCTCAGGGATCCAACATTGTTAACGCCAGAGGTCAGATTCGAACCCACAACCTCCGGGTGCCAAGGCGAGTGTCCTACCACTAGGCCACCAACACCTGACTACAGTGGTTAGTGGTTAGTGGATACTCGAATCTCTGAACTAAGAGGTTGTGGGTTTGAATCCTACTTCCAGCACTACCACCGCTGGGTCCTTGAGCAAGACCCTTAGCCTCAAGTTACTGCAGGGAGACTGTGCTTCAGATTTGTAAAATGGATCTTGCTCTGGATGAGTTTCTGCTAAATGCCTCAAATATTCAATTTTCAATTCAAATGTATTTATTTAGTGCTCTTAACAACAGTCCTTGTCACAAAGCACTTTACATATAACTGGCCTAACCCCCCCAACAAGCAAGCCTGAGGTGACAGTGGCAAGGAACTCCCTCTAATAGGAAGAAACCTTGAGAGGAACCAAGACTCGGAGGGGGACCCCATCCTCCTCTGGCGACCGGGTGCACGAACATTTAATACACAGCAAGCATTAGTTTAAGATGAGTTGTTAGTTATTTAAAGAAGCAAAGATACAAAAATAGTCCAAGGGATGTTTTGAATCCCGAGTTGTTACTGGGCCACTTGCAGGAGCCTCTCAGCAACATTAAGCTGTAATTAGTTCAGTATTATGCTGCTAATTCAGAAGAGGTCCAGAGTGTCCAATCCCAGTTGGTTTCATTATGATGTCTCCATCCTGGTGTGGGTTCAGTCAGTCAGCATCAGCTTGGAAGGGTTGAGATGGTCAAGCGTCAGCTCAGGATGTCTCCAGGGAGTCCTGGTGAGTTCAGTTGGTCAGCGTCAGCTCAGTAGGGTTGAGCTGGTCAAGCATCAGCTCAGAACAACTCCATAGAGTCCTGGCGAGGGCCAAGCATCATCCTGGGAACAGCTCGGAAAAAGAGGAAGAGAGAGAAGAGAGTTAAGTGCCCTAACCTAACCTCCAGCAATGCTAGAGTAGCTATGGCAGCCTAGCTAAGAAGGGAGAGCTGGAAGGTAACACAGACATGAGGGCTTCCAGGGGTCTCGGCATCGCACCAAACCACCGTCTGCAAACTTGAGTTATCAGCAAGAGTGGTAGGATGACAGCACCAATCCCCCCTTTCACCTTTAATCTCAAATGACCATGAACCCCCAGATCTCGCCTTTAACTAAGAAAAAGGGATTTTAATAACCAAAAGACTGACTAAACAGGTAAGTCTTAAGCCTTAACTAAAAAGTAGAGATTGTTTCTGAGCTCCGAACACTAATATGAAGTTTATTCCACAATTGTGGCGCTTTATGAGCAAATGCTCTTCCCCCCACGGTAACGTTCTTTATTCTAGGTATTACTAAAAGATCTGCGTCTTGCGATCGAAGCGTACACGTCGGATTGTAGTTGCAAATGAGGTCACTCACATACTGCAGTGCAAGACCATTTAGAGCTTTATAGGTCAAGAGGAGTATTTTATAGTCGACACCAAATTTAACTGGTAGCCAGTGGAGTGAGGATAGAATTGGGGAATGATCATAGAATTGATATGATCATATTTTTTAGTTTTAGTGAGGACTCTGGCTGCTGCATTCTGGACCAGCTGGAGTTTATTTAGCGACCTATTTGGACAACTGGAGAATAAGACATTACAGTAATCGAGTCTTGAGGTAATAAATGCATGAACCAGTTCCTCTGCATCTTGAAAGGATAGCACGTTTCTTAGTTTGGCAATATTACGGAGTTGAAAGAAGGCAGTGCAACTAATGCTAGAAGCATGTACATCAAATGAAAGATTGGAGTCTAAAGTAACACCAAGGTTTTTAACAACATTACTTGGTGCAATTGATAATCCATCAAGACTGACCGTGATGTCAGATAGCTGACTTAGTGGATCTAGATCCAGGCCCTCTTCCATCACCGCTCTTTTTCTTCCTCCCTTCCTTCAAGTTGTTAACTAATAACCAAACCTTTTGTGGCATGAATGGAAAACTCTTTAAAAGTCATAGTTTTCAAGTGCTCTCTTCTTCAAATGTGCAATCACACTCACAAGCCTTGTCCAAACTGCCACTGTGGTACTGACACATTGATTTGAGCATTTTGCAGTACCGTGGCACGAGCGTCTCTCCTTCCTAATGCAGCCCCAATCAAAGTTCAAATGAACTACATATTTATAAAAACAGCAGTTTTTCCAGTTACAAGCTACTCGTGATTAAAAGTAGGTAAACTCCACTACAAGCTGCTGTTTTAATATAGTAGTTACTAGAGCAAAAGTAGTAACTACATCCCGTCATGGTGTCATAGTGAATGAAGGCGAGGACGCACTGAACTGAATTCGAACAGAAAGTTTACTGGAGGAAGCAGGTGAACAAAAACAGGACCAAAAATGCAAGAAGAAAAAACGAGACAAAAATTAGAGCAAAATCCACAGGGTAAAAATGAGGACGAAGTGCAACTTAAAGATGCAGCTCGTGCCCCCAGTGATCTTATGCAGAGAAATGAAGAAGGCCTCCGCGGGGAAACGGAAAGAGCGCCGTCCGCTGCTCTAAGACCCGCAGGTGAACAGAGGCAATCCAGGCGTAGCAAAACTCACGTCCACCTGATCAGAACAGGGGAACTCGCTGGGGAACACGAGCCTGGGGAGAAACACAGGAGAAGGCGGTGAGACTCATGAGCAAAAAACGAAACAGTATCCAAAAATAATCCACAAAGAGGAGCGAGGTGAAGACGAGAAACCAGCAGATCAGAAACAAAAAACGACGTCAACTACACACGGGAAATAATGAGGGAGAATGAACCAAGGAAGTCACGGGCTGACTGGTTTAAATCACAAGGAGAAACCAAAGACTAATCAGTGCACGTCCCAGTTCCCAAGATGAAAGAAACAAGCGTCAGCTGAAATCAATGATAAACGCAGGCGTGCTCTAAACAGATCCCAACCTACTAGGAAGGGCACACGCAGTGACGACAACAAATGCGGAAGTGGGGTGCGCTTTAAACAGGGAGTGAACTACTCGCAAGGGCACGAAGTGAAGACAGCAAGAACCAGGAAGTGGGGAGCAAGCTAGCGGGGATGCTAAGCTAACCGGGGATGCATGAGGAGAGACGGACACACAAGGCAAGACGCCGAAAGTGAACCCAGAGGACAGAACGATTACCCCCAGGTCAGAACTCCAGTGATGGTGGGCATGGTACGGCCGGTGAGGGGGACGTGGCCGTGACACATCCAAGCTGCTTCATCCAGTAATACTGAATATTAAGGGTGATGGTGGTCTACTTGTTCTGGATAAGAGTATCTAATAAATGCAATGTAAATCTGTGGTGCAGGATACTCTTAAATCAGTTAAAAAATGATGTTAAAAGTAATATGAAAACCCAGAGTTTTTAACAATGTAAAGTCGAATGCCAATCAGGTTACAATGGTGTTCTGGAGGTGGAGAGTGTTGTGATGTTCAGATTCTTGCTTCCGTCTTGGCCCTGCCCACTCCGATCCAGATCGCCGGAATTCTTCTGCCAATTCAACACCAATCAGCTACACAAAACTAATAGTATATTTTTGTAATAATGCTGTGTTGTGTCACACTGTATTGATGTTTGTTACTGGAAACTACAGCGTTTTTAAATTTGATAAGCTTCTTAAAAAGTATCACTGATTTTAGTTTCCCGCCCTCACTGTTAGTTAGTTAGTGTTGACTGGATGGACAAGTTTGTGAGATGGTTGTAATGAGTGAACACTGGGAGTAGAATAAAAGGTGGAACTGTTATCAGCCATTTTCCCCACAAAGCACACAAACCCCACAGGCAGGTGTGACTCCGCTCCCTCGCCCGGCTCGTGTTCGACATCTATATAACGTGGGCCGAGACACAACAAGATTAAGCAGTGCCATGAGTCAGCACCTGTCCAGCGTACAAATGTGAATGTGAACTTAGCCTTAGGAAAGTCGAGATTTTATTACCTTGTATCTCAAACTATTGATTCGTAAAGGAGACCTTGGGTGTTACCAATTTATGAGGTAAAACACACTTTAAATGGTATTGAATCTGAGTCGAATTTCAGTTTTTCCCCCTCAGCCTACTATTTCACTCCTCTCCTGCACTGAAAACAAAAGGGCTGGAAATATTGTTAATGACATTTTCTAATTGAAAGAACACTGCAAAGTCACTGCAGACTGATTTTCATTTCTGTTGAGCGTTCCTCCCCGTTTGGAGAGCGACACATTAATACTGCAATCAGAGCAATGTGTAATGTGCAATGTGTTCCATCAATAATTACTGTTTCTCATGCATACATTCTTATAGAATACAGTCCTAAAAAGACCCAGCAAAAACCAGAGCTAGATCTCTTTCTGTGCATGTTCTCTCATCAGTGCTGGAGGCTACGCGTCCCACAGATGCTGTGGCAAAGATCACTGATATGTTCATCGAGCATTTCCCAGGCAATTAAGCTCGAACCGCCTCCCCAAGACTTATCTTCTCCAGCCCAGATTCGCTTCTCTCTCATTCCTATTCCCTTTTTTGAGGGTTTAAAGCCCAGACTGCAGAAGTGCGGCGCGTCTCGGCACGGTCGGAGCGCTAGCGTATTCTCTTTGTGTAATCCGGTCTGGTGTGGCGCGTCTCTCGGCGTTGTGAGGCAGGTGAGGGGGAAGTATTTAAGCTCCCTCGTTGGATACGATGAATAATATGACACACCACATATAATGGCACGTCTGGCACAATCATTTTGGGTTAGATTGACACTTAATTAAAGTGTAAGGATGGAGACCATCTAAGGCTCTTAATGTGTGGTGACCAGACTTCTGCTCTGACTCACTGAAATTACCCAGCCAATTTCCATTTTCATGCTCTTCTCTTCATTTTAACCAGAGGAGGAGGGAAAAAAAGTTCAGCAATTTTCTCCTGAATACAAGGAATGAATATCAAATTCTTGGCAGTTCATTCATTGGATCCTAATAAGTAATATCTCTCCAGGCGAATCTCAGAAGAGGAGAGACCTTGATGTGTTGTGAGATCTTAATTAGTTTTGAAGTACGAATACGTGATGTATTTATGTGAGCGTGTTATCGCTGTTTGACCCCTTTGACATCTTTCTTATTACAGGGCACATCTGAAAATTCCTCAAATAAGACTAATGGAGAAAAAAATAATTAGTTAATTAGTGATGTATGCCGCACGACTGTACGAGCAGAGCTTTTAAAGGAGCGCTTGTTAGATCTCAAATCAAAATGTTCTGTACATGAAGGTTATGAACCAGCTGATAAAATGTCAACGTACAACAGGAACATGGGACCGTCTCCCTTTCTTCATTTCTATTAAACTATCCATTTTCAATGCTCCTAAAATGGCTTTTTCAAATATAAATGGATGAAATATTAAAAGGAATACCTGTTTGGCTGGTATTAAGGGAGAAACACCGGGTGACCTGACTTTAAACTCCTTCCACCTTTGACTTCTTCTGCATCAGTCTTCTCTCTGATGAAAATCCTAAAGTGGTACATTCTTCAGTGCCATCAAAGAACCATTTGCATATTTGAACCGTTTCACACTGTGACCAGTGACTCATAAAGCACACATCTAGTGCTGAATCTATGAATAGTGCAAATATCAGTTGTTTTAACTTGAGAAACAGACTGCAGTCAGAGATTATGCCAATTTGCCATCTGTCACCACTAACAGCATTTGTGTACAAAGTGACGCGCTTTAAATAAAACGCAAGAAAGACACGCACAAAAGCTGATGATGAAGTGTTAAAGTGTTTACCAAGGCTTTGCATAACCTGAGCAACCTGGGATTCTTCCTCTTCTTTTAGAGGTCAAAGTCCACTTTATTATCATCTCAGCTATATACAAGAATACAGAGAGACAAGATGACGTAGCTCCTGTTTTGGGGGGCGTTGGTAGTATAACGGTTAGGGAGATAATAGCATCTGCTAAATGCAGTAAATGTAAATGTAGTTATAGAAAAGAGTTTTCCAATATGAGTAAAAGAATCTAAACAAATCAAACCAGTGTTCGTGGGAAGAATACGTCATGTCTTGGTTAAACACTGGAGAATAATTTGGCTCGTCCTCCAGGAAAGAGAAGCTGCTGGTCTAGCCAGACGATGTTCACATTAAACCCACATTCTCCAAACACACTCTAAATCCTCTCAGCTCTCTCTGCTTTACTCTGACTGTTTGCAAGTGGCACCAAGTCGCACTCCTCCACCTTCTTAACATTCTACTAAATTCTGTCACTCCGACCCCTTCCTGGCCTGTCACCAGAGCCGGCGCTAAAGCCAGCATTTTGGGGAGGCTCAGCGACAGCGGCATAGCGGCAGAGGACGTCTTCAGAGGATGTGACATACTCCTTCTTCTCCTCTCTGTGAGTTTCCCCCGACTGGCTGTAAGGGCTCGCTGGATCACAGCAGTGTAATGTATGCAAAGCTCCGTCCTTATGAAGGGGGAATTAATGGGTGGAGTTGGTGTAACTGCCTTAAACAAGGGATTAGTGTGCGCCTGATGAGTTGGGGCTGGGTGATGGGATTATTTACACTGCTCCAGTGGCAAGGGCCAGGTGTCATTAAGAATACAAATCCCCTAATAAATTTTAAAACTGCTGGATTGCACGGGACACGGGCAGGAACAATGCTGAAGTTGTCTCTCCAGACTCGTGGGATTTCAGACATTAATCTTGACGTATTAGCGAGTTGAGAGGAAGGAAAGTTTTATTCTTATTGTTACTGAGACGTGTCTCTAACGTGCTTCTCCCACAGAGGAACGAGCCTCGTCAAGACAACTTAATCAGCACTAAGAGGCTGCTGGTTCCTGCACAGTTTGCTACCTGTGGAAATCAAGAGAATTTTTATTACATTTACATTTATGGCATTTAGCAGATGCTCTTATCCAGAGCGATTTCCATTTACAAATTTCAGGGACAGTCTCTCCCCCTGATCAATATATACATGGACACAATGTTCAGGTTCAGGTGTTGGTGGCCTAGTGGTAGAACACTCCCCTTTGGACCAAGCGGTTGCGGGTTCAAATCTGACCTCTGGTGTTACCAACACTGGGTCCCTGAGCAAGACCCTTAACCCTAAGTTGCTCTCAGGGGAACTGTCCCTGAAATTAGGAAATGTAAGTCACTCTGGATAAGAGCGTCTGCTAAATGCTGTAAATGTTTAGAAAAGTTAACACAATGTAAATAAGGACTTGGGCTTTTTTGTGTTATCCTTTTGATATGATGTACAAAGATACATATTTATTATTTGGGGTTTTTTTTTCTTTGTACAATGTCAATGCAAAATTTCAATTTCAAACTACAAATTATCACTACTAACTCAACTCCACGAAGAAAGACCCTACGGCAGACACGGGGATCGAACCCAGGACCTTCTCGCTGTGAGGTGGCAGCGCTAACCACTGCACCACCGTGCTGCCCGGAGAAATTTTATTTATTAATTTAATTATAGCAGACTATAAAGCACAACATTGTTATAAAAATAGCAAAGATGATTTTTTTCAACAAGGAGGCGTCCACTCTGCCCTCAAAGGATTCAAGAATCTGTGTCCATATTTATCAAAATGCATGACTCTGAAAGACCAAATGGACAGAACTTACACATTTGAGTGTAACTTACACAAGCTGAACATGACAACACTCTCCACCTGCAACACACCATCATAACCTGATTGGGATTTGATGTTACACTGTCACGTTTAATGTCATGTTTTACTTTCATTATTAATGTGATTTATGAGTATCCTACAGCATAAATACTCAGTATTACTGGATGAAGCAGCTTGGATGTAGTTACTACTTCTTCTCTGTAGCTTGTAGTGTAGTAAATACTACATTAAAACAGCAGCTTGTAGTGGAGTTGCTTGGAGCCTGAAAAGATGCCGTTTAACAGTATCTTCCACGACACTACATGCACACATACTCATAATCTCTTGCAGTATTTAGTGCAAAAATGTTCTTCCTGATAAAGAAACCAAGAGAAAGAGGCTTTATATTAGATAGATGATGTTATTGGCATTTTATCTGTACAAAAGGGGTGAATACATATTATTGGGGATACTAGAGAGAGAGAAAGAGAGAATCAGTGCAGTCTTATTAATCCGACACGACTTCCGTATGAAGGATAACCGCCTCTGATTGGCTGAGTGTGCATTTACAGCACCATTTACCCTCATTTCCCTTCATCTGCAGATAATGAGAAATGTGACCAACTATCACACACTCACAGCAAAAAACGACAAAATTGCAGCATCTTTTCACTTGGGTGATATCCTCAAAGGGGCTTTTTTACACTTCAGTCAGAGGAGCAAAATAGCACCTTACACACCAACACTCAAACTTCTTTCATTGAAGGTACAATTTTGCACTTAAAGGAGCAATATTTTGCTTTTAAGAAACATCTGTATGCTTTTAGCGCACAATCACAAAATTGGTACATAAGGGAATCAAATGTATCTTTGCAGAGTGAAAAGAGAAAGTCAGGATGAGTAACGTGAATGAAGCAGATTTTTATATAACCTAAGTTGTAACCCTAAGTGGGGCAGTTGGTAGTGAACGGTTAGGGAGTTGACCCCGTGATCAGAGGGTCGCCAGTTTGTAACGTCTGTGCCGCTTCCGCCACGCCCCCAGCGTTCGCTGGAGAAGTCAGTCAGTTCTGAATCTGAGGAGGGGCTTCCAACACAATAACATTACTTAATGCACTAATCACCTTCACACACCTGGACCACATACACACAATCATCTCCCTCGCTCGCGTCAGTTAGTCTGGTTCCCTTTTCTTTACAGCTCGCAGTCTCTCTCTCTCTCTCTCTCTCTCTCACTCAATCTCTCTCTCTCGTTTGTCGTTCATATCAGTTTAATTATATTTCGTTCCTGTTGGTTCTCCTTTCTTCAGTGAATCTGTTCTTTTCCTTTATAAGCCAGCCGACCCTCGCCAGTCCGTTGTGAACACTTCCTGAAACTGTTACGCTCTGCTCTTGATCACTGCTTTACAAACCTGGCTCATTGTTTTGTTTGTTTCCCTCGTTCGTCAGCACCTCGGCGAGAGGAGTTTATTAGCAATGCTCTCTTTAGTTTCGTTTTCCCTCCACATTATCTTTAGTTAAAGCTCTGTTTAATTTTTACCTCTCCGTTCTTTTAAAGGCCTTTTTCAGTTTGGACTTATTTTGGATTTTGCGAGGACTTATTTTCTCTCTTGTGTTCTTTGTCTTAGCAACTATCTGGATCTCACTCGCCTGGCTCATGACTCTCTTTCCCGATGACCTTCTCCTCATGAGGAATCAAGCTGCATATCATGACACAGTTCAGGTCCTGGACCAGTAAAGGTGCCACTGAGGTACTCATGAGTAAAGTACCGTTCCCAAGCGTTGCTACCAGGGCGCTGCCAAAAAGCTGACTACTGCTCCTTCATGAATGGGTCAAATGAAGAGCTGACATGTGGTTGTGGTGAACTGTGTGCTGTGCTGTGTTAACCATGTCACACTAATAATCACACACCTTCACTTATTCCTGAAAAATTAACATTTAATTTTTGGTCAAACTGCTTTAAACTGTGTTTGAATCCTTGACTGTCAGCAACTAGCAAATGAACCAGCATGAGCCATTTCATGAAGAGTCTACAGCGGTCTTTCTTTCTCATTTACTGTTAGCAGGAAAAGCAGTTTTGGTTGAAAGTGTTAACCATTGACAGATGCTCCACATCAGCTGCAGCAACTGTAAAACACATGGCAAGCCACAGCCGTTCTCTGAGACGATGCTGACGTATTAATCAGACCACACGGCCTCTTGGCGATCAATTAACAGCGAAAAAATCTACATTTTGAAATTCAGCTGCTGTGAATCGCCCAAACGCTGCACACGTGTAATCTGCAGGGACCCGACGCCCGCTCGCGCTTCTCCTCGTCTTGCAGCTCCACCAGGAGCTCTCAAAATCTCACTGTCTCAAATAGATGTTTGACATGGCATCACGTCAACGTCCCCAAAAAGACCAGCCGTGTGGTGAACAGACACTCGATAATCCACAATATTCTCCAGGGACAGAGTCTATCAATCAAGAAGGTCTATGAGTGCTTGATGCTAATTATTAGTTTGATTAAGCTCCGCTCTGCAATGTGGGACAGATTGTTAATTAATGGAAACAAGGGAAGTGATGAGGGTGTGGACAATTGATGAAAAAGAGCACGAGGCGTGTTGGACGCATATGGCTGATTGTTGCATTCACTTCCTCTCTTGGTCTGTTTTGAGGAGATATAAATATCACACCTTCACAGAGCAAAATGTGTTTTAGTCGAGACAACAAACATGGTTATGGATGTTACAATACACCAGTCTACACTGATACGTCAGTGATCAACATCCCCATAGCATCTCACCATAAATATGTCAGGACCCCCCCTGGACTTTAGATAGGCTACAGCTAAAGTCCGCCATGTTGCGTGTTTTGTGTTCAGGCTTTTTGTGTGTACTGTGTTCCGCCATGTTGTGTGTTCTGTAATCAGCCCTTTTGTGTGTTCTGTGTTCGGCCATGTTGAGTGTCCCGTGTTCCACCATTTTGTGTCGGTTGTGTTCGGCCATTTTGTGTGTACTGTACTGAGTCTTCTGTCAATCACTGTCTATGTCCACCTTCCCATTGTGTCTTATTGGATGATCACTGTGTGTTAGTCCTTGCACCTGGGTGTTGTTTGTTTTAGTCCGGCCCCCTCTGTCCCATTGGTTATCCCTTCTTTGGTTGTTTGTGATCGCGTTCCTGTTGGTTCCCCTTTGTCTCACTGGTCCAGCCCCTTGTCTGTGTGTTAGTATTTAAGCTCAGTTTTTCCCAGTGTTTCTTGTTGGTCCACCCTCACGCTACCCTCCCTATGTCGGCGTGCTGTTCATTGGTCTGGTGTCTTGTGGAGTTTTGTTCGGGTTGTGCTTTCCTTCCAGTTTGTGTTTGCTTGTGCTGTGTTTTGGTTTTCAAGTGTAAAGTTTAGTTAGTGTTGTGGCCCTCGTGCCGGTTTTGGTTTGTGTGTTTCTTATTTGTTTAATAAATGGCTTGCACCGTGACCTCGCCTTATGTCATGCCGACACCCAACGTGACAAAATAAAAAATTTGAACATCATACATCATACGACATCTCTTTATATTGCACATGAAGGCTCTTTTTGTATTAAAATACCACTTTGTTTTTTTAATTATTATTATCTGATTAAGCTCACAAATGAAAAAGTCAGATGTTAATTGTTTAGCTTGTATGCTTATGTGTCACTTTCCTGCCGTAAAATGCCTGTATGTGTATTTGTTTATTAAACTTGTGATTTACACCTAACCATAAGATAAGGTGATAAGGTGTTTTATCTGCTTTGTAAAACATGTTACTACCTATGAGCCTGTGTGTTTCAGATGTTTGCGAGTTTCTTTCAACTAGTTTGTGTCGAGGTGTTGGTCTTTGTGTGTCAGGTATATTTAGAAAGCATACAGGTGTGTCCCACATTCCAGCCCACGATTATTAACCTTCTGCGTCTTTTACCCAATTCATCAAGCCAGCACTAAAGCACCACTTTATACCACACTATGCAAATAGTCTCAGTAAGATCTTGAGTGTGTAACCTGGACATAGATGAATGGTTAAGAAAAATAAATCCCTTACTGGGCCACAACAGACCCGATGTGGAGCGAATTTCAATCAGAACGCCCGAATAAAGTCCTGATTTGTACTGCTTTTTTGCACGACTGCATAACTCATGACAACTTCTCATTTCTTGTCAATGATGAAAAAGCACTTCCCCAGACGCAAATATGTAATGCAATATGTTTCCATGGTCATTAATACTCTAACCTCCAAAAAGGAGAGCAGCAAGAAATCTCACTATTGCATCATCATCATCATCATCCTGATTTGTGGAGCGTGTGGTGCGTCGGATGTGCGGATGTTCCAACTCTTCACTTCTTTCTTTAAAGATCACGAATGAAAGATGGGACTGTCTGAACAGCTTCTCACCTGCTCTGACCGCAGATGAGATTTTTAAATACGTTACATTTGGTGACTGCTGTGGCCTCAATGCACCCTAATGAAATACACATAGCATCCTCCTCCTCCTCCTCCTCCTCGTCCTCCTGTTTTTTTGCCGTGCCTGGGAGAGCGAAAAACGAGAGCAAGAGAAACGAAATGCAGGAGACTTGTAGAGGCTGCTCCTTCTCCACCGCCCCCCTCTCCTCCTCTTCCTCCTCCTCCTCCTCCCTCTTTCCTCCAGACATGGTAGAGCAGAGGAGCGTTGCCATGGCAACCTAACTTTATTATCCCTCTGCCCTTAACTATTTGGTGGAAAACATGAAAAAAAAGCGTGCTCCACTTCGTCCCCCCTGCTATTCTAATTACGTTTGCATTAATACGGCAGCTGGGCACTGCCCAACTCGGCCCAGCGCTGGCACACCCCGGAGGTGATGGGGTTGGGGCAGGAAGGGAGGCAGGAGGGGGCAAAACAGAGAATAAGACAACATTTTAAAGTGAATTCACCTGTGTTTGGTGCACTTTATTATTTGGATGTAGGTTCCTGGCTACAGGCCGCACCGTGGCATCGTAGCCTCAGCGCTGTCCGTGCCCCATTCCTGCGCCAGTATTTATAGAGACATTTAAATTCAGCGAGCTCCCGCATTACTTCTGCACTTCTAATGCCCTCATATATGCCTGATTTCCCCAGGCTGATGCCGCGGCGTTGACAGCAATGCACTGCGCTCCCGAATCCTTTATGAGGACCCCGTTCGTCGCTCGCCGCCCCGTCTATCACAACCTGCAGTGCTGTTATTCCGGCAGATTTTTGAACCACCGTCTTCCCTCTTCTCTCACTTTAACCCCTTTCCCACCCAACAACCCCAATGCATCAACACATCCCCTCCCTTGCTTTTTTGCTCATTTCATTTCTCTCCTGTTTATTCACCCGGCAACGCTTCTTCAGGTTCTCATCATCTATGCCAGCGTGCAGGAGGAGGAGGAGGAAAAAGACCTCGCATTGCTCTAAAGGTGTTATGACACAACGTAGCACGACTGGCACATAATCTTACCGCATTCTTACCTGGAATACTCCACTGCTATTTTTGTCAGGATTACAATGGAGTATGACGCAACCTGTGTACATGTTTGTGAGAGTGAGAAGGAGAGAGGGATGGAGTTAGAGAGAGGGAGGGAGTGGGTACACTGCGGGAAAATGATGGCTGTGCCCGTCGACAGGCCCGGCTTGATCAAAGCATAGAAAGTGACAGCTCAACATATGCCGGATGAATTATTAACCGTACAAGTGACCCCTTGTGAAGGAATAAATGGCTGCTACTCCTGCTCGTGTGCATGCAGAAAGTCTGCTAGGAGGGTAGTTTTTATTAGCCCAAATCAGAGCTGCTTTACATCAGTCGGAACGATGGGACCACCGGGAATCAGACGATGGCACTCCGGCTTTACCACCCCTTACTCACTTCCCTCTGATGAGATTTCACCTCAAAGAAAATCATCAAAGATCCAAACCTTTCCATTCACTTTTACCAAATGACTTTTATTAAGGCCAGCAAACTTGAGCTGGGTTCTACTCAACAGCTATGTATATACCAAATAGAACATTATTAAGCTAATTAGATAAATATATATTCAGCCTGATACTGTAAACTGTCATTAGGTTGTACCAGGAACATATTGTATGTGCTATATCAGTCTCTAAGTTTGAATTGAGTGATCCTAAGATGAAACCAGAACAGCTCAGGCTCACTTAATAACCAGTGTTCAGATACACACTAATTGCTGTCATTACCATAATGAACCAAAATCATCAGGAATTGCTTTGAAGGGATGTTTACATATTTTCCCTTCTTCACATATGCCATATATAAAATGATACCCCAATTAGAGGCTCACAGGAAACAAATTTCTGTTACTACTCCCACAATTACCTGCTCTCCATGTTCAGAGTCGGAAAGCTATGGTATAATTGCAATGTAATTTGAGTAATTAATGTTCAGTGGAGTCTACATCGACCCATGCGAGCAACGTCAGCTTGTAAAATCTGCAATTTGTTGAAAGTCAAATAATCTTCTTACTGACCACTACTGCAATCATACTACTGAAGAGATTCAGTCTTGACTTTAACAAAGTGAGTTTCTGCTGATTGCAACTTACCCCAAATTTTCCCCTCATTTCCCCCCCATAGTGGCATGAAGTGTAGGAAGTTACACAGCATCAAGCTCCAAGATACTTGTGATTAAAAGTATGTAAGCTCCACTACAAGCTGCTGTTTTAATATAGTAGTTACTACACTACAAGCTACAGAGAAAACATAGTAACTACATCCAAGCTGCTTCATCCAGTAGTCATAGTAATATAAGTAAACTTTATTGTCATCTCTGCGACATATTACACAAGTACACAGAGACAAGACAACACGACAACAGTGCAAAGAACAAATAAGGCACATTGAATAAGCAATATATAAACAGAATTTAAAATATAAACTTCAAACTAAAAGTAGAAAGAGAGACAATGCTGAATATTTCTGGTGAATGGTACTCTAGAAGCAAGTTGAAAAATGTGGAACATGAGATGTTAAAAGTCATATGAAAAACAATATTTATAACAGTGTAACATCAAATCCCAGTCAGGTTATGATGGTGTGTTGGAGGTAGAGAGTGTTGTGATGTTCAGCTTGTGTAAGTTACAGTCAGATGTGTAAGTTCTGTCCATTTGGTCTTTCAGAATCATACATTTTGATGAATACAGACACAGATTCCTGCTTCCATCTTGGCCAAGGTGGACTCTATCCTCCAACTCCATCTGGCAGCTTGCAAGAGCGCACTATAATGCAATGAAGATACGGTAGCCAATCAGACTCCACTTCTGCCAATTCAAAACATGCTAGCAGAAAATGCTATCTTTGTGAAGAGATAAAAATAACAGTAAGAGTAACAGTAGGGGTTTACCGCACTATATGGCCACTTGTAAAAGGAAAGCACAGTTAATGGAAAAGCTACAGCACTTTATATGCTAAAATAACTTCACTTCTGAAAAATCTCATTACGTTAGTAGTGTCACTATGTGTAGTTAGCTACTCCCCTACACTGTTCACCAGCAGCTGAGTTACACTGATACACATTGCTTCTGGACCAAGAGGTTGTGGGTTTGAATCCTACTTCCAGCACTACCACCATTGAGTCTCTAAGCAAAACCCTTAACCCCAAGCTGCTGCAGGGAGGCTGACCCTGATATCAGGAAATGGAGATCGCTCTGGATACAAACATCTGCTTTATACATTACATGTAATTGCTGCAAAATATTCATCTTTATTTGCATGAAAACCATGTCACAACACACCACTGCATCACAGTTTGTTGCTTATGGGACCACGTATTAGCAGAAGTAGTCAGTAATATCATGATGTTATGGCTGATGGGTGAATATTCCTAGAAGCCGGCTGATGTATGATGTTGTGCAGAGTGGAGTGCAGCTGTGGGCCTCAGTGGGGGGCTTCGGGGTCTTGGAGGGGTTTATAATTCCCGAAATGTTCACCTGTTAGTCTCACATTTGTCTGGAAGCGGCGTCTCAAGTGGCAAGCTCCTCGTCTGTCTTCTAACCCGCGTGTGAAGTAGGTCGAGGCGTCGGCATCGGAGGTGTTTTCTCTCAGGTTCTCTTCGCCTCTGTAGGAGGGCAGGCACTCGCGCAGAGAGATGCACACGATAAATTGTGAGGAGAAAAGGACTGACAGTTTCCACAGATCGGTTCAGTTAGTACGTCTCTCTCTCACTGCGTCTCTTGCCGTTGCTTTTCTTCGCTGATGAGGGAAAGGTGAGGAGAGGGAAGGTGGAAAGAAATGAAGTGTGCAAATGAAACGGCTTAAATTGCTCCTTCACTCAAACATTCAAATGAGGCCCGATGGCACGTACAATGTCAGAGCAATTAGGAATCTGTATTTAGAGGTTAAATTTGCGCCCGGCCTGCACCTTGCGTGTGGAGTGGCAGACACGCAGACGCCAGGCAATCTTGGGTGTAATTGATATTAGTAGGCTTATTAAACAAAAGCAATGGAAACAAACAAATTGTGTTTGCGCTGGAGAATACTGATGAGAGTGAGGTGAGGGAGGAAGAGGAGCTCGCCCTCACCTGAACTACACTCTGTAAATGAAGAAGAACAGCTGGATAATAAGAGTAATTTAATGATTTTATAATGTAATGAAATATTCTTAAATTTGATTATGAGATGTTCCACTGCTGTGTACTGATATGAATAAAGACACGTTACTCACCTCATATTCAACTACTGAACTGAAAAATAATTCAAATTTAAGGTGTTGACTGACTCTAATAATGGCACCTTATCAGTGGCTTTAGTTTGTAATGAGTGAAAGTGAGTGATTATTTGTCAGTGAACACAGCACAGCACAGCACACACTGCACCACAACCACCTGTGAGCTCTGCATTTGACCCAGTGGAAGGAGCAGTGGGCAGCTGACATGGGCAGCACCTGGGGAGCAGTGCTTGGGGGTGATACCTTGCTCATGAGTACCTCAGTGGTACCTTTACCGGACCTGGGATTCGAACCAGTGACCCTCAGATCACAGGGCAAACTGTTCTGCTGTAATGGTTGTATAGAGGATATAATTTAATCCTAACGAACAATAATTAATCCTAATGGAATGTTATCATGATGTTGTTGCAATTCCCCCCAAAATCATTGACCCTTTTGTTCATCATGTCTGCATTCAAATTCAAATATCTTCTGTGTGGGTCAGAGCAGAAGCCGGAATGATAAAAATCTATACTTTGCATTACAAGCATGGAAGCATTTCATATTCTGATAATATCCTGTATTTCTCTTAATATTGTATTATAATATACATTTGCACACAGAGGTTACAAGCATTAGTGTTTTATAATGATTGCAAATTGAGATCAATTTTAAAGAGGATTGTTGAGGATTGGTAACATTTCTTATGGAGTTCATAACTGATATTCAACAGAATTGAGGAAAGAGCTCAGTGTTTAACATTGCAGTGAGCTGGGCTTAGGGTTCAATTTCACAATTCAAATTTTTGTGATGACTGTGTGCTTGCCTAAATGCCTCCAAACCTCCTCACCCTGAACCATCTGTACATTCAACTTCCTAAACTCATTTTTCATATGATGTGAAGGTAAATATTGAAGATAAACATTGTGTGATGTCTCTCCCTTTATTTGCATGGGTTTCCTCCCACAGTCCAAAAGCGTGCACTGTAGGTTAATTGGTGACTCTAAATTGGCCCCGTAAATTGTGAGTGAGAGTGTGATTGTGTGAGTGTGTGTGCCCTGTGGTGCCCAGGGTCGGTCCACACCTTGCGCCTGTGGTTCCCGGGAAAAGCTCCGGTCCCCCCGCGACCCCAGTTGGGATTCAGCAGTTCGTATAGTGAATGAATGAATGAACGATTCAATATGTAAATAATGCGTTTTATCTTTTTTTAATCTTTCGCTTGTATTAATCTTTGTATTTATGCATTCACAGCAGAATGGGTTTGGGCGAGACGAGCACCACATGTAATTTCTTGCTGCAATTTTTAATTATTTGAACCCTACTCCCTGAGCTCCCTGACTTAATAACATCATTTTAATGTTCCTCTTATCATTGCACATATCTAAAAGCTATCTGGTAATTTAATAATAGGCTTAAGTCTTCACTTTTCCTGGATGGAACATGATAATCCAATTTATGAACATTGATTTTGTGTCTTTGGCTGTGAGCAACAGGGTGCCATAATATCACCCCATCTTTTTCCATAAGTGCATCACTAATGACCATGTGATTAGATTTGCCGATTTAATGAGTAAATTAGTCAGTGGTGTGTACTTTCAATATAGATAATAATCGCTTCAAAATTATATCCTACATTACCGTCATTTGACACAAGACTTGGCGTCAGGGAAGATTAACATTTGATCATTTGTAGCTTTGTTAAGTGAAAAGTAGTGGATTATATTTAACACACACACACTCACACACACACACAAATACATACACACTTATACTCACACACTGACATTCTGGACTAATGAGTAGCTCTCAGTGGCAGGGCGAGACAACAGTGGCTTGTTTATTCCATTTAGCTGACATTTTTGTAAATGCCACACATCCGGAAGGTTTCAGCAATGACTAATTCACGATATGTTAATTCCAGCTTCCATATCATTGTACAAATTAGCCATTAAATATCATGTGCCTCATAATTAAGGTTTGTTTCACACACCAGAACATTTCTGAGGGAAAATCAGGGCTGAGTGAATAATGGGGTAATGAATTCCAGGCACCTTTTTATTACGACGTTCACTGAGCGATTACCAGCCTCTTCACAATCCACATCTGCAGATTTCAGAATGTTGTCTGCTGTCTGGGAAAAGCAATGACTCCACCAAGTTCTGCAGCTACTGAGCTGTGCATTGATATGGCTGAAAGGTCACACCTGTAGCTTTGTCTGGCCCACATTTGCAATATAGACAACTCTCCATATTGTATCATAAAAACCACTGGGCCAACCGTTCCTAAGAAGAAATGTGTTCGGGCACGGCGGTGCGCTGTTGACTCACAGCAAGGTCACCTTTATGAGTTCGATCCCCAGGTTGGTTAAGGGTGATTTAAGTGAGTGAGTATTTGTTATTGTGAACACAGCACAGAGACTTGGCCCTGTCATCTGAGTGTCTTTGGTTCAAGTTCCCGACCAGTAAAGATACCACTGAGGTACTCATGAGCAAGATACCGTCCCCAAGCACAGCTCCCGAGTGCTGCCAAAAAGCTGCTACTGCTCCTTCACGGTTGGTTCAAGTACAGATCTCACATTCGGTTGTGGTGCACAGTGTGCTGTTCTGTGTTCACAATGACAAATAATAGTAGTGCTGGAGGCAGGATTCAAACCCAAACATCACCACATTGCTCCAGTGAGTTGTTGCAGCAAGTAAATGGGACATGGAAGAAATTCTGCAAACGAATGTTTGACAAATGGTGTAAATGTAAATGTGTAAAATCTCTAAATATCATTCATTCATTATCCAAACCACTGAATCAGCAGCGCTAACCACTGCACCACTGTGCACCCATACCAAAATATCTTAACTTTAAGTGCATTTTTACACATAAAATGTTATACTTACGGTACTGAATGATAAAATGTTTTTCCCCAGTGCATTTTTACACCATCAAGCTGGGATCTCATTATATACAGTGTTTTAGACTTTTATCATTCCACTTTTACTTTTATCCACATTCTAGAGAGTTTTTGAATAATTCTGTCAAAAGGAGACATTCAATGCCAAGGTTAAAGTCAACTTTTTTGTCACCTCAGCCATATACACAGTACAAAGAGATGAAACAGCCCATTTCAGGGTCCACGATGTATACACACACATGCACCCACACACACACACTACACACTATTTGTTCTTACAAATATTGACATTTAAGTAGTATTATATTACACATCTGTAAATTTGAAGAAGCTAATGTTTTGCTCAAACAGGCTTGCCATAAAGTGTTTGTATGAACTCTCTTCAGCAGTTTGTAGATTCTGTTCTATCTGGGAATAAATGTTTAATTAAATTAGTGAATGTCAGACTCTACATGTAAACTGCGTAAGTGGGTTTTAAGAGCAAATTTCCTCTTAAGGACAGGTTGGGGAATGAGGCTCATTGTGCTTACACATACAGTTCCTGGTAATGTAATACAACAAATACAACAAGTAAGTAGGTAATATGAGAGAAAAGTAAACTCTGTTATACTCAAAGACATGCTGAATGACCTTCATTTTGACCGTACCACGTCCTGAGTTTATGGACAGCATTGTACAATAGATGCAAGATAACTGCACAATACAGCTGAACGTAGCAGCTTGATATGGGTATAACGTACAGCAGCAAAATGGTCAGAGGTGGACAGTAACTAAGTACATTTACTTGAGTACTGTACTTAAGTAGGGTTTTTGAGTATCTATACTTCACTTGAGTAGTATTTTATTTGGAAACTGATGACTTCCACTTCACTACCTTTTAAAGGCAAATACTGTACTTTTTACTTCACTACATTTCTATCAAGGTTCTCGTTACTCGTTACTTTTAAACCTGTGGATGAAGTGGATGTTATTCCCCCTTATCTAACAGGTGTTGGGTTGTTTGGCAGGTGACAGTCTATCAATGATCAGTAAGGTTACATCACGCCTGTAGACTGGAACTATAAAACCAGATTTAGACAGTTCTGCTGTTTTCTGTCTTGATTAAAACATTGTTGCTGTTGGAAAGTCATGAAGCTGGAGGTGTAGAGCTGGGTTTTAAGCAGGTTGGAATGTTGATTTGATGTTGTGAGCTGCATTTACAGTTACTGCACTGTCCTCCTGATTAACATACATATATATGTGTGCACACACTGCCAGAGCTGTGTCAGAACCATGCTGTTTTGTGGGGGTCTGTAGTCTAACAATTAATAAATAAAATAAACTAATGACTGGTTTTCTTCATCAGTTTAGGCTGTGTTTCTTTCTGTAACATTCTACCAATTCTTTATTCTACAGCTTCTACAAGCTAGTCAGAGGCATTAGGTATTACGAGTGTTGTGGCAATAATGCAACAATGCGGTGAAACAAGACGTACTTTTAATACTTAAGTATTTTTTAAAACAAGTACTTTAGTATTTTAACTTAAGTAAAAATTCGACTGTATGACTTTCACTTGTATTGGAGTAACATTTGACTAGTGGTATCTGTACTTTCACTTAAGTAATGAAGTTAGCTACTTTGCATACCTCTGAAAATGGTGAATTAATACATGACAAAGATCATATTAAAATGAGTGTCAAATAATTTAATGAACTTTAAAAAGGTTAATAGTCACTAGACCAGGTTTAAGCTTGCATGCACATGGCTCCAGTTCTTATCTCTTCCATTACAAAAGAGAGAAAAGTCCATTTCACATTGAGCTGTCCGTCTGTGTGCCTGACGACCGGCTGCTCACCCAAAGTCACAGGTGCTGCACAATGTCCCTCAAACCCCCATCAACCCTCCCTCCAGCACCACCCCCTTCCTGAACCCACCGGCCCTGATGGAACTCCAGCTTCAAATCCACCCCAATCCCGCCCACCGGCCCTTCCAGCTCTACAACAAAAGCCAGGCTAAATGAGGCAATCATCTCCAGCAGAGGCTCGGCCGGGCCACGATAACCGCCAGGTATATCGCCGTCTGCCATACGCTTAAACTTGTCAAGTCTAAGCCAATGATGGCGGCCCAATTTGTCACGGAAAGGCCAGACATGATTAAATAGCGCCTTGGATGGACCTGGGACCGAGCAAATCTTTCACCAAACTGATAGGCATCTTCTTCACAGATTGAAGGAAGCAGCAGCTGCTGAGTTTCTCTCTCATTGGAGCCGCCTTGTTTCATTCCCTTATGCTGTGTGTTTTCTCGGCTCTGTGGGTGCATCAGCTTTTATTGATCTTTTTTTCTCATGAATACACGTGGAGATGGAAAGGCAAGTCTTCCCATAGCTCTGCGGTTCACCTGGTCCCGCCTGCAGCTGCGAACAACAGCAAACTCTCAAAAAGAAAATATTCCTCCAATTCAGTCTTGTTATAAAGCAGGCGATTGTGTGCTGGGTGATCATTTGTAATTATTTTCCGTATTTATTGTGTTCATCTCACAGCATTTAATTACACTCTGCACTTCAAATATTGTGTAAGTTATATAGTTGAATATAGTTTATAATTTTAAATAGTTGAATTGTAGAGGGCCAGCAGTTTACGTTTCTTTCAGTGCTGCTACAGTCAGTTCAGTGTTTGTCTCTCAGGTGTCTTCTACTTCTTCATTCTACACAAACTAGAACAACACTGAGAGGACTGGACAGCTTACTCTACACGTATAGTACTTTGAAACTGTGTGAAGGTTAAACAACGTCTAGGTACAACTTTCCCATAAGACTTCCCTCATTTTTATTTTACTTTATTTCATTAATAATCAGTGATAAACAAGTTGGAACAGTTGTGCTAGGTTGACGCAGGATCACTATTTGGTGAGATCTCAGATCTTGTTAGTGTCTCAGCTCACCTGGTCTCCTCATCTCAGGTAGAATGTTAAACTTCATCAGCTGTTTGTTAACATGTTATTAGCATTAAAACAGCAGTAGAGTTATGCTCAGGTGCCAGTGTCCTTCATTATGAGCTGATGTTGATGTGTTGATGAGTTACTAGATATAAGATATCAGTTATCTGTCTAAACCAAACTTGCTGATGATTCTCCTGTCCATCCTGATGCTTCATGACATTTTTTTCACTATTTATTGATGAATTACTGACATTTATATCTGGCAAAAAGGGAGCCTTATTATAAAGTGTAAAACACATCTAGCCAAATAGTGATCCTGCATCAAAGTAGCACAACTGTTATAACACTGTTTTCTAATGATATAAAAATGGTCTAAACCCTCATTAACAGCTGATTATCAATCATTTATAACCCTGTATAAAGTGCTACCAAAGTGCTACTAAAGTGCTACCAAAATGAAAACAGTGCAGTTAAACTAACGCTGCTGAGAGAAGTGGTGTGGTAATGAAGGATGCAGCACTGGGAATTTCCATTAGTACTTTATATCTCAGATGTATTCAATCCATAGTATAAAATTCACTTATTTGACTTCATACTGTACATATGTAAAGTCATCACGTCTGAGGCGGCAGTGAACATTTCTCTTCTGTATTCATCATGGTTAATATGAGACAGTAACCATGTGTTCTCACCCTCGCTGTGTCTGCTCGACTCTTCCTGCTGCACAAGGTCAAGAATTCCTGGAGAAGTTCACATCTGCTCGTTATTCTGTTTAACAGTCTAAAAGATGCAACCTTCTGACCTGACTTCTCAGTGTGAGTGACATCTGAAGGCGTGCTGCGTTTACTCAGACCTGTATGAGGAGGTATTTATCAGTTACGTATGAACAAAATTGCATTGGACATGTTTAGATCTGTCTTTGGTTATGTTGGTGCCAGACGCTGTATTGTACTTTTACAATTATAAATGTTGAAGATGATACAGTAGGATGTATGTGCTACATTTGTATTTATACTAAAGGTCAGACATTTGGGCCAATCCTTGGATTTTTAAAAAATAATTGCCATACTGCTTACAATAAGTAGACAATGGAAAATCTTTAAACAAATGTAACTAGTTTTGAAGTGCAACAATACCAATCCATTAAACAATACACACTGTTAGTGAACTTAAATGAATGCAAAAGATTATGATCAAGTTTCACATTTTGAAAATGAAGCATATTGTCACTCCTGCCTCTAGACTGTTCTTTACCCGGCCACCAGAGGGCACCAGCTTGTGTCTGTCCTGTGGTATGTCAGTGATTTCACAGTGCATTTGCCCCCTTGTTACATCTAATTAGTTAGTTTAGCCTCATTATCAGTTACACCTGTGTTAGCCTAGTCATTCATTCCTAGTTTAATCTTTACTGTTTGTTCATTGGTTCCTGTTTAAACCCCCCTCCAGTTCACTCAGTTCTGTTAATCAATTTGCTCAATACTTGAGCATCTTCTTTGGTTTAATCAGTTAGCTTAATCATTTGCAAGTTTTTCAATTACTTAGACCCTGTTTAGGCATGTCTCTCCATTTGGTATCTGTCAGTTGACCATTAATCCAACCCGACAGTGGATGTCCTGTGTTTTGTTAAAGGACATTTGTGTTTGCTGTTTTGAGGTTATTCAGCCTATTTACTTTGTTTCTTTGAATAAAAGATGCTTTGCACTTGTGCCATGAATCCCTGTGTGACACCAGCCTCATTTGTAACACACTGTGCCTTTTACATGAGAGGGGGCCCAAACTTCTAGTCTGTAGTCCACGTTTACGGTATTTAAGACAGTATTATATATTGTATTATATAAGTGCAATATTGCTTATGTGATGTCATTTTTAGTTTATAACACACAGTTTCACCTGCTGTTCCTTCTGCATATTTCAATATAATAAAAAAATATTTGCATTAAAATGGAAAATGTCATTGTATGGTTGTCAAAGTCAAAAATCAAAGTCAAAGTAAACTCTATAGTCATCTCTGCTAGACATAGAGAGACAGGAAGATCTAAGGATCCAGTTTCTACACTACAAATAACAAATAGGGCACACAGAATAAGCAATATGTAAACACCTAGAGTATAAAACATGAACTAGAGGTAGAAAAAGATATACTTACATGAAAAGTGAAAATTTGTCATTGTGAACACAGCACAGCGCACCGTGCACCACAACCAAATGTGACCTCTGCATTTAAGGAAGTGAAGGAGCAGTGGGCAGCTAACAAGCGCCTGGGGAGTGGTGCTTGGAGACGGTACCTTGCTCATGAGTACCTCTACTGGCCCTGGACTTTCTGATCACAGGGCGAACACCCTACCGTTACGCCACCAACTGTCCCTCTTTTTTTCTTATTGAAATAACAGGTTTGGTCCTGGAATTATTTTTTTTGCATTGAATGTCCATATGATCTGATGCAGTTGATCTGCAGTATTGTAACAACAGTCAAGTGGAGAAAAAAATTATATAAAATATTATAAAATTTTAATCAGTAATGTGTAACTTTTCTTTGTGTGTGTTACCAACCCCCTCTCCCCCACTCCTGCTTGGGTGTTTAGCTGTTCAGTAATGTTAAATGGTGTTTGCGTGATTCTGTCTCTATTTTGTTTCCTGAAAGGGAACGCTCGTTCTTCTCAACGTTTTGTTTAATAATTATCTTCAGCCACCTCTGCACCGGCATCAGGCCATCTTTCCACAAGCCCCACGCTGATAGCCATGATCACTCTCAGGGGCTGAATGACTTACAAACTGAAAAAAAATGAAAAATAATTATCAGTTTCTTAGTTTGAAGAATCAGACACAATTTTCAAAACTGATTGTACTGTAGTTATCTCACAGTGATCATTTATAGATATGTGATTATATTCACCATCAGTAGTAAACTGTCTTTGTTAAGCTGCTCACTAAATACAGCAAAATTAACCAGCAACAAAAGGCATTTTAAAAACCATTTTACCAGCACAGTATCTGTTTTTGGTTGAACAATTTTGATCTCCAGGCTGCGGTTGCTAAGGCGCTGAAAATAACAGGTTTATACCCATAATGCTCTTGGCAAAGTGAAGCTCTTCGTCTCTTTGTCGGTGGTCTAATTCACATGAGAAGAAAGCACCACATGACGATCCAATCACTGAATTCTCTAACACCCAAGATTTTTCTTTTCAGTCACTCTGTTTATAATCATAATAATAAGATGTATGTTTTGTCAAAAATAGCAGTGTCTCTGCCTGGCTAGCTTGTAGCGTGTTCTCTTAACTGATCGTTGACCTTGCTAGATAAAACACTGCATAGCCGCACAAAAACATTTTTATATCACATCTTAATGCCAGTGGCCACACACACAGCGTGCTGGGCGTGTGTGTGAGTGTGTGTGTGGTAAGTTTTTGTGAGCGCAGTGTTGTGATGTGAGCAGGTGCCGGATGAAGGTGTAAACAAGGCCTGAGGCATGACGACGGATCAGCTGAGAGAAGAATGTGTCAGAGGCCGTGGTGTGAAGATGCAGACTCTAATCTCTGATAATCTCACTCCGTTCATGTCACTTAGTTAGAATTCTGGACGTGAGATGCCGCTGAGAATACTTCCACCTTTTTAAACTAGATTTAAGGCAGGAAGTAACATAGACGCTAGGAGTAACAATACATCAGTCTACATCAATGCATTGATACAACGATCATCAAACCCCAGCATCAATTCAACATTAAAACATTAAACATATTGTAATGTCCCTTTATACTGAACATGAGCTCTGTTTTCATTTAAGGAGAAGATTGTCTTGATTTAAAAGTCTGGTTGAGCTCTGGAATAAACATGTCTTTGCTTTTTGTGATAATCTTTTGTTAAATCAGCATATGATATTGCCTTATATCAACCACTGACTCCTGAACTGAATTGAAATTGTATCGTAGCAGAGTTTGTAATGATGTGCAATTTTATATGAAATGCATAAACAAAATCTACATATCAACATTAATCTACATACAAAGATTAATGCATGCAAGCCAATGGTCTGACTGAACTTAGGCAGTGTAGCAGTAGGAGCTTTAAAGGAGCTACATGTAAGAAATTTATGGCAAGTAATCATAACATGAAGCTAATATGTCACCAGAGATTAAGGAATCATGTTCATTTGAAGTACTGATCTCACTGATCAAATTAGTACAGCAGAATATTCACATTAAAAATTAAATTACAGCTGCAAATGGTCTTTATGTTTTGGTTTTGTGTTTTGTCTCTAGCTCCGCCCACCGTTATCAGCCAGTCACCAAGTCAGTAGCATTTCTGCAGCTACTAGCATTCTGGATTACGAATGTTTGACTTTACTAAAACTAAAAGGCCTTGCTATGACTCTCAAAAGTGTCTTGACCAAAGCAGAAACAACACGAGGATCAGCACAGGAGATGCAATTGAAAGATGGGGAAGAATTTGAAGACAGATGCCGAAGTGAGTAATTTTGAATAACGTTTTTGATGTTGGATCATAGATTGTAGCCCACGTGCAGGTGAATCATCAAACCGACTGCGGTGACTTGTGATAGTGAACATCAGCATCGTGTTACACCGAGACTGTGTGGTAACAGTGCAAATATTAGCATGGCAATACCAAACATAACATTAGACACTCGATTCACCAAATATGAGGATCCACCAACCTAGCAACCTCGAGTCTAAGGAGGAGAGGGAGGAACAACACGCTACAGTATCTTAAATTTCAAATTGCTCTTTTCAAGCTATGGTTTATTAACATTTTCTCATATCGATGGCTGACTCCTGAACTGAATCGAATGAAAAACGTATCATAGCAGACTTTGTGATATTGACATATGTGGAATCGCACACCTTTGAATCAGTAAAATCTTGTGTTGAAACTTGTGATTGAATGCATGAAGCAATACAGCATTTTAATGTTGATGTACTCATTATCACACTCAGCAGCATATCTATTGTAAAGCAACAAAAAGCCCCTGTCAGTTTTAACAGCTCGTTTCATCTGAGTAATTAGACTGGACAGGAAATGTTTAAAGCGTGAGCTTCGTTACCCAAATATTCTCATTTCCTCACGTGTGGTTTTGTATGTATTAGTCTGCCCACTACACCAATTAGTTTTATTATCACTAAATGCTGCACTCAGATCTGCTTATGAATAAAAATGCAGCAAATATCAGCAAATTGCAGCATAATGTTTGTTTTTCACTTCCACATTCCTGCTTGTTTAAATGCATTTTATATTTATTACACATAATTGCACATCTGTGTAGCGTTAATGTAAGTATTGTTCTCATTTATAAAACATTGTTTTTCAGTAAGTCTTTAGCTTTTTGTATTTATGTTAATATGTACTCACCAGAGATTAAACATCAATCTTTTAATCTCTTCAGGATAAGCTGATACACACAAACTGTTGAAATTCCCCTCATCTCCGCCATGTTCGAACCCCTTTTACCACAGGAATGTTTGTGCCTGGTGTAATTTCTCAGCTGAAGCTTCTCTTTATGTTTGGGGTTCCAACATATTGGAGACGCTCTGCAATTAATCAACGACAGCGCTTTAAAAAAGACCCAATTACCTCAAGTAATTATGGGTCAGTTGGCACGGCGCGCTGTTAAAAGTGGCTTTTTCCTGCTCTAGAGACTCCTAATTTTTTTCCCATTTTAAATTATTTAGGGAACAGTTTTGGCCAAAAGCTGATCATTATTTTGCAATTTCCTGCCTTTAAACTCCAACGTTAGCTGCAAAGATAGTATTCCTGCAGTTTTTGCTGCTCGTTATATTGTGTAGTGGTATTGCTTTGGCAAAAGGGAATTAAGCCGTAAGTAGAGTGTTTGCGAGGCGACGTGACAGTAATTATACACAACTGAAATGTACAAGGACGAGGGTTTGCCTTGTTATACCCAAAAACCACAAAACCTCTGTTCCCTAAACAATACTCCCACCACCCTTACGGCACTTCCTCACAACAACCACACACACACACACACACACACACACTATAACTCATCCAGCAACAGTACATGCACTACAGTCTGGGCCCAACGTGGCATTGTATCATCATTTCATTGTGGCATCATGGCACCATGGCATCCTGGCATCGTCCCCCTGAGTCCCGCACTGGAACGTCTGTCTGCTCGAGTCATTAAAGTGAAGTCTTTTCATCAGTGTGTAGAGCAGCTGAAGTGAACCGGACCCCAAATCTACAGGATTTAGGAGATAAGTGTGAGTGCAGCAGCTGAAATGATTAAAGCTGCACCTCTAGTCATCTCTGAGATGCGAGGCTCAGGGCAAACAGCTGAAAACGCCTCGCTTAACACATTAGTCGCCATAAATAGCATTAGCGCCGCACAGCTTACGGTTTGGGCCCGGCGTGTTATTGGGAAGCGGTTCGCTGGATCACGAGGGCAGAGGGGCAAAAAATACATCATATCAGAGATTCCTGGGTGTCAAATGGGCTGCATATAGGATTATCACCAGCCTCAGCAGATGTTCACGTCCACAACATATGTCAGCGCTTAAGCCTGTAAACACAGCAGTGGGAGTCTTATCAGTTTGGGGTTTGGCCTCAAATGCAATAAAAATTACATTTTAGGATGGCATTTTAACAGAGCATGCTGGAAGCCCGTAATAGGCCACGGCTAGTTGCTGTCTGTAGTATTAAAGTCCATTTTAGAGGCATTTTTTGATATACAGTACTGTGCAAAAGTTTTAGGCAGGTGTGAAAAAATGCTATAAACAAAGAATGCTTTCAAAAATGGAAGTGTTAATCATTTATTTTCATCAATCAACAAAATGCAGTGAATGAACAAAAGAGAAATCTAAATCAAATCAATATTTGGTGTGACCAGCCTTTGCCTTCAAAACAGCATCAATTCTTCTAGGTACACTTGCACACAGTTTTTGAAGGAACTCGGCTGGTAGGTTGTTCCAAACATCTTGGAGAACTAACCACAGATCTATAATCCTATAATCCTACAAAATAATATCATGACTATAATCCTACAAAATCCCTGACTTTGTACAAGTGTACCTAGAAGAATTGATGCTGGTTTGAAGGCAAAAGGTAGTAACACCAAATATTGATTTGATTTAGATTTAGATTCTTTTGTTCGCTCACTTTGCATTTTGTAAATTGATAAGAATAAACAATCATTATTGATATTTCTGAAAGCATTCTTTGTTTACAGCATTTTTTCACACCTGCCTAAAACATTTGCGCAGTACTGTATATACAGTATTTTTTAAAATCTTTTTAGATGAGAAAGTGAGAAAATGAGTGCATTTGACCCATCCATGAAGGAGCAGTGGGCAGCTGACATGGGCTGTATCCGGGGAGCAGTGCTTGGGGATGGAACCTCAATGGTACCTTTATCGGTCCGGGATTCTAACCGGCGACCTTCTGATCATGGGGAGAATTCCCTGACTGTTATACTACCAGCTACTACATGTAATGTTTCTTTAACTCAAGTCCTGACGTGTAAAGGTACCCCTGAGGTACTCATGAGCAAGGTACAGTCCCTAAGCACTGCTCCCCTGGTGCTGCACGTCAGCTGCACCCTGAGTCAAATGCAGAGCTCACATTGTTGTGGTGTACTGTGTGCTGTGCTGTGTTCACAATGACAAATAATCACTCAATTTTGTAACAAATATTGAATCTTGAATTTGGTTAAAGGCAGTGTTACAATCTGCAATTCTCCTTTTAACCACAAGGTGGCATCATGTTGTTCTCATCTGTGTAATTATCCTCATGTGTTCCACCTCTGCCTGCTTTTGCTCCTTTAGTTTGGTAATTGGTTTGCTGGTTTAGTTGGTTGAGTCCAACAATTCTTTAAGTGTGTACTTGCAAATTTGTTGCATTTGTTCGTACCGTTGCACAACAGGTCCCAGGTTGGTAGTGAAGAGCAGAAGCCAAGGTGAATTCACGTGTTCAAGTGGAAGCAACAGCAAACAGTCTTTTTTTTTTTTTGTCAGACAAACCTTAAGCAAAATATGGACAGATTTTTGGTGAGTGTGAAAAGAAAAACCTGCAACGCTCCTGAGACAAATAAATCAGACGAAGGCTGTCAGTCACAGCTGAAGTCAGAAAATATATGAGGAAGACTTGCTCTTGCTCTTGCTCTTGGGTTCACTGTCAGTTTGACAAGCTGAGGTGTAACAAAGGCTGTTCTGCATTTTTATCTGCACAGAAGAAAATAAGAAACATACAAGAGAACATGCAGTTCCTGTTCAGGTAAACTCAATTTAATAAAACTACATTTGGCCCAGTTTGGTTTCTAATGTATATGTAATAAAGAATGGGACATGACATATCGGCAGCTTTCAAATGGAGAGCGGAAAGAAATTAAGACTTGCAGGTGAACGGAGGGTTACAGGTTCAAATAGCAGACTGGTAAAGGTACCATGCAGGTACTCATGAGCAAGGTACCATCCCCAAGCACTGCTCCCCGGGTGCTGCCCACTGCTCCTTCACAGATGAGTCAAATGCAGAGTCACAGTTTACCTAAAGTGAGTGATTATTTGTCATTGTGAACACAGCACAGCACAGCACACAGTGCACCACAACCATATGTCACCTCTGCATTTAACCCATCCGTGAAAGAGCAGTGGGCAGCGTTACCGGCCCTGCATTCAAACCTGCGACCTTCTGATCACGGGGCTTACACCCTGCCGTTATGCCACCAACTGGTTAAAGTGCACTGTGTGTTCACAATGTTAAGTAATCATCTACTAAAATTGATCAAAACATTACAGTAACTCTGTCGTGTCTAGTTGTGTCTAGTATTTTGAGTACTTGGCGTGAACGCCCGCTTTCTACTTGACCACAAGTATAATGAGAGTAATGCACTCTAATTACCAAATACTGAAATGTATACAAATGGATAATTTGAAAAGAGGCTAAATAACCTGGTGATTTTAAGATGATTTATAAATGCATACTTTTTAGTACATTTGGGCCTTTTGTTTACACGTAACCACAGAATCCAGCGTTTTGAAAAATCTTCACTTTGGAGGGCGTTGTGAAATATGTTTGAGGTGGCTTAAACTCAGTTTAGGTGTATACAAATGTATAAAAAAATAACTGCATATGTGTAAACAGGCCCTACATGTCAGACATAATATTCTAATGGATGACTTTCAACTCCTACTGGTGACTTCTTTAGACACAGTCTTCACTGTGTCAGTTGCCTACTGGGTTAGTTGGTAATGTAACAGTTCGGGAGTTGACCCCATGATCGGAAGGTCACCAGTTTGAAACTCAGACCGGTAAAGGTACCACTAAGGAACTCATGAGCAAGGTACCATCCCATACCATCAAATGCAGAGCTCACATGTGGTTGTGATGCACTGTGTGCTGTGCTGTGTTCACAATGACGAATAATCACTCGCTTTCACTAGTGTGTATTATGGATACTCTTTATACAAATGCTATCACCTTGAGATAAAACAGAGCCACATGCATACCAGCAATCTGTAACAAGACAATGTGAAATACTGAGTAATTTGCCAGGAACAGGGTAGTGGGGGAGCTGGGAGGCGAGGTAAAAATGTGAGGAATTTTTCTTGTGCACAACAGGTAGCAGCGCTGCATGCGTAGTGAGAGAGGGTTTAATGCATTCGCAGCCGGAGGAGAGTCGGGAGTCTCACATCTGCTTTCACTTCACTTAAAGGCCAGAAGGGCGACTTATCTCCTCTCTCAGCCATGCATTCACATCTGCAGCCCACACTGTCCTCCTGGCAAAAACACACAGCCAAAACCCACAACCAACACCACCAAGACCGCCACTGCTGCTGCTGCTCCTCATGCAGGAATATAGGAGCTGTACCTCTGGCCTTTCTTTAACCATGTGATGTATTACATAAGGATTCAACAGCAGAAATAATTCACCATTTCGTGAAAAATCCATAGTATGCCATGGGAGCACTTTCGGTGCTATTGGAAAGAATTTATGAATTACCATGGATTATGAATGGACAGAAGGAGCTTGCTTTCAATTTGTGCTCATGAGAAACGGAAACTGTGGAATTGGATAGGGTTTTTACATTTTGCAAACCAGAAGGAACTGTGGTCATGAATAAAGATATCAATACTTTACAACGTCAAGGAAGAAATGAGCAGTACATGCAGCTCAACACCTTATGGAAGATTTAGAGCAGAGTTTCATGGGTTTCATGGACAGATTTTTGGCAGTGATACCTTTACTGATCTGGAACTTCCTAACCATTACACAACCCACTGCCACCTATTTTATATAACACTCTGGTGGTTTCTGCTTTTATAAAGACGTGAATCTAGATCAGAACAGTATTTAGACAATCCAGATGACAGAAAGTTAAAAGCAAAACTCTAGCCAGTGTTTCAGGAGACACATCATTAACTCTCCGTCAAGCAGTCATCATTCTAGCAAGAATATTCACCTTGGGAATATGAACCTTTGCTCAACGACAAGTCAATTATGAGAACTTAATCTGCTGTAACATTCCCACATTTAGCTCTTTCTCCACAACGGCTGAGAAAATGTCTGTTTTCTCCGAGTGCTAGGCTAAAATAGAAGTCAAAATGGTCCCGATACATGGCTAATTATGTGCAAACCCAGAGTGCCTCTGTCCACGACTAATGTAGTGTGTTATGTAAATCAGCGAGAGACGTTATATTGGGCAATCAAACTGCAAAGCCATCAAGCAAATGAGTTCTCAAGGACTTGGCAGTACCGTGATACAATGTCGCCCACCTTTCTTCAGAAAACGAGTAAAGTGTGACAAATCATTCATTCTGATAGCATGAAAAATGACTAGAGTTCCAGTCCAATTCCACTTCTGTATGCCCAGGCCATTTTATTGTAAATATCGTTTTAAAGCAATGGTTTTGTTAAGGCACTGTTCCCTGGGCACTGGTGGTGTTGCACTGTGTGCTGTGCTGTGTTCACAATGACAAATAATCCCTCACTTTATTTGCTTATTCTACATGCCTTATTTGTTCTTTGTACTGTAGAAACTGGAGCCACATCACCTCTCGTCTCTCTATATACTAAAATTTACTTTAACTTTGATGTTGATATTTCAACTGCAACATGTTCATCACTTTACCTGCTGTTTTCCACTTCTCACTCATAGTTTTACTGAAGCAGAATTGTAGCATCAATTTATTTTAGCTCCTGACACCCAATATCCTCTTAATAGTTTCAACTTTAATTACAACGTACTTCATAATGCCAATATGATTTTAATATTGAGGATCATTTTTGCTCATGGCACCAAATATTGCCTTGATTGTTTTGTCATTAATTACTATGCATTTAATAACAAGCACTGACTGTTATGCACTGAAGCAACTCCTGACACACATTTAGCATGTTATACAATTCCTAGTGATTGATGTGATTGATGTCAGGCATGTTGCAACGCCTCAAACTGTAATCAGCATCAACCTGGTCATGCTGAGATGCTAATGGTTACATTGATGGATTTCTTACATTCCTTACTTTCCAAATGTTATTATTTTTCTGATACACACCTAAATAGATATTAGCCACATATAGTCATATATATATATATATAATATATATATATATATATATATATATATATATATATATATATATATATATATATATATATATATATATATATCCCAGCTTTAGCCATATCCGGTGTTTAGATCTGAGCTCCACACGTGAGCAGGATGGACACTGCACATCTGGGGGATTTGTCCGAAAATTCTGCTCACCTGCTGCCAGTGATATTTGTCACAGCGTCCACAGAGGGAGAGATGAGAATCAGCCGAGATGCCACGAGACTCACGCTTGTGCTCCTGCACTTGATTTCTTCTGCCATTTTGGAGCAAAAGTGAATGTGTGTTCTAGATGTTCTTGTCCTTCAGGTCATTTTTATGAAAGAATAACAAGAAGAAGCAGCACTGCTCTGAGTACGAGACAGTTCAGACGTCTGTATCTTGCTGAGTAAGATAGAGAAGTGCACCTTGAATTTGTGCATATGTTTTATGAATAATGGAACTCATTAAGATTATAACAAGATCAGACTTGATGTGAGGTCTTATTACGTATTTCTAACAGCATATCATTACAACTCCAATTGGTCATTTTATTCTGTCATTTAGCACATGCTTTATATTCTCAACACACTAGCATTCTGAAAGATTAAAGATTCAAGATTCCGGATCAAGATCCAAGGTCAAGATTCATGATCCAGATTTGAGATTTGAGATCCAAGATTCTTTATTTGTCACATACATATTTATACAAGTGTAAAAATATTAAGACCAGGCCAAATCAAAAGATTTTAGATAGTAGCCAACACCAGAATAAGTTAAAAGATATAAGAAATTAAAAAAAATATCGAGTAAGAATAAAAATATAGAAGAAATTTAGTGAAATGTTCTTAAAAAATCTATACTATAGGCAGTAACTTCACGTGTTTATGTTATGATAAGAAACTATATGTGTTACGCATATTATTGCATGAGTACACATATATCTATATGCTCAATAATCTCTTGTCAAATCTTCCTGTTATTTTGGTTATGTCTCTGTGTTTGAAAATTCTAATCATCATTGGCTTCTCACACTTTCCCATTTCCACCTGATCTACATGTTTTAAAAGTATGTTTTTTCTCTTAGATTGTATCAGTTTATTCCTCTCTTTATAATGTAGTTGCTGTGGAGTTGCTTGTTATTTCCACAAGATCGACATTATAGTCCACAAGAGCAAAGACCGGGTCACGAAAAATGTTGTTCTCCTTATGTTCAGTACAAAAGATCAAAACAATCACTAAATTATATGATACATTTTATGTTGTTCAACAATAATATTAATAAAATGATTTGCAAAAAAACGAGTTTGCAACCAAAATGCACCTGACATTGAGTTTAAGATTAAGTTCTCTGAACCAGGAAACATTTGACCATCAATGTCTCTAGCAGTCTTGAAAAACATTCAATAAAAATGTAAAAATCTTGACCACAGAAGAAACACAAATGAAAGTAATTTCTTTTTAGTTTGGATCTAGCAAGTAAATAAGGTAAAAAATCAACATCCTTCTTTTTAATTTCCATCTCTTCAGCGTGCAGCTTCACCCGCCAAGCCGTCATTAAAGACACTGGATATTAGAGTTGATTCGATTATTTGACACAGTGTCTCAAATTAAAAAATCATGAAATTAAAATGATAGCGATGATTAGGAGAGGAGTGTTCTATCCAGCGCAGCGTCGCTTCATTACGGCAGGAGCGTGGCGGAGGCCGCTTGGAGCGTGTGATATCAGTGTGCAAGCTGCTTGTTTGCTCTGTTCATCTGATTGAACATGGACTTGTTTCTTTAATGATGGCCAACCCCCTGTTCATTAACTCATCTAATCATTTTTATTTTAGATTTTTCCTTCATTTCCAGCATCGCCCGTCACCTCTGGTGATTAAATGAAATTACTGGGGGTATAAAAAGTCACAAAACTATATCAAGATCACGAAAGTGCTTCAGAAGTAAGCCCTGAAGAAATACCCAAAGAAATAATAGCATTTAATAATCAAATACATCAAGAAAGTCACATCAAGACGGCTGCTGTTTTTACTTCTCCCAGTTTAACTTATTCATTTCAGTTAAATGAGTTGACCCTAATATTTTCTTTTAAATAGAATCTAGAGATTTCATCTCAGTTAAAATCATGATTAATTAATCCTAATTATGATTAATAAAAATGTTGTTTCAATTTTGGAGTTTGCTTGCCTTTAGTCTGTTTTGTCTCATAGTTCACTAATAATACTTGTACTTTAAATAGGCTCAGTCATTAAAACTGGGATAATATGGATGAACAAGTGCATATATTTATCATTTAAAAATCATTCTAAGAGTCACATGACAACACACACTCTGCTTTTTATAGGACAGTACATGATCACACACTGAGGAAAATACTAATTCAATACATTTTTTGTTTTACATATGAATAGAATTGATAAAATATTTCAAGAATTATTTCAAGAATTTGAAATAATCATCACAAGCAAGATTGGGCTTTGATTAATTTTTCAGTACTGCCCAGGCCCAGAATGTAGAATATTTTGGATCTACAGCAAATTAGCAATATAAATAAAATCACATTATAGTAGCAAATGCATTAGAACTAATAGCATCTTTATTCAGCAGTCAGCAAATTACCAGCACAAATCTTTAGCACTCAGTTATATTCTTTGAATAGTTAATCAAATTTCAAATATTTTAAACTTATTTAAATGTGAATCATGAGAATGACTCAGAGCTGCTCAAACTCTACTTATCTTATAAATTAAGCCAACACTGTAACCTATGAAATATCAATCCACCAGCAATATCCATCATATCAAATGTAAGTCAAAGAAATGAACTCTAAGTTAAACCCAGGTAGTTAGTCTCTACAGTAGATGAAAATGTTTAATTGTTTTATAATCATTCATTCATTCATTATCTGAACTGCTGAATTTAACTGCTGTCGGGCGGACTCAGCGCCTATCCTGAACTTATGGGCGCAAGGTGGGGAACAACTTGGACAGGTGCCAACACAATCGCAGGGCACATGACACCACACAATCAAGCCAACCCCGATCTTCGCCAGGAGGCGGCAGCTTAATCACTGTGCCACCGTGCCACCCCCTTGAGCAATCAATAAAGACTAAATGGTCATCTGCCAACTAAACTAAATACATTTCTACATGTCCTGACAAAATTCTGCCACATAATTAAAGAGTAAAGATCTTTAAAAAATAGATTTTAGAAAAACTTTAAACATACAAAGATCAGTGCGTGAACAAATAATCACTCACTTTCACCAGACGAACCGTCCAAAAAATAATTAAAGTAAAAATGACGATAACACGCCACTCTTTCATTTCTATGGATGCTGTTCTGCCTTTTCCCTCTGAGAAGTTTCCCTGTTTTGTTCCCCGCTGAGTTCGCCAGACGTCCGATACAGCTGCGTCAGCCACAACACCGGCCGCCGGGACGACCTTCTTCACCTTATAAACACAAACTTCCGCAGGAGAACTGTGAGCTGCACAAATCTGAAAGTGAAGAAGAAGAAGGAGCTGAAAGTCACACCTTCGATTCCTTCAGAGCGTCCGGCGAAATCTCCACCGGTTTATGAAGCTGCAGCATGCCACATGTAGAGTTTAAGTTCACTTAAGACCAGTGTAGCCGTGAAGAATTCTCACTACGTTGAACTTCATGAACTAATAAAAACCAGAGAAGACTCATCACCACAAGAAAATTTAAGTTCAGTTAGAAAAATATAATCATTTTTCCCATCATGCAGCTGATTTTGCCAATTTTTTGCACCTGTTAGCTTTTAGGCTAATTACCATGGTGCAGGTGGAATATCCTGCAGAGGACTTTAATTTCACAAGCTATCGTCTAAAGTGCTTTCCTGTAGGCTTCTTAACGGGAACGCAGCAGGATAAATGGAGATCAACACCCTCACGTGTTAATTAGAGCTGTGTGATTGAATTGTATTATTTCTTTACCTCTTATAAGGTTTTATTCAATTAAAATATATATATATATTCATCAAGGTTGATGTAAGTTTGGAGGAGTGCTGTATGAATCTAGTTTTTATTACTATTTTGTCGTCATTAATACATATTACTTTTTGTAAATAGTCCTGCTCTCTCTTTGTCTTAGGGTGCGCCTCCTCTGGGGTTATTTATTATTATTATTATTATTATTATTATTATTACAGATTTATTATACAGGTAAATCTAGTGTTATGATGCAATAATAATATGTAGTTTATTATTCATTTAATTTATTTAAATTTATGACTTTAGATGCTGGAAGAACTCCCATCTACCCACGTTCCTGACCAAAGCATGTCAGTGAGATGTGAGTAACGTTCAGCATAAAAGACTCTATATGGCAGAAACTCAACACTGGGCTTGTTTAATGAACTGCTTATTCCATGGCAACCATAATAAGGAATTATACTTTCATTAACAGATAGCATTGACTGAATGTGGAAAGATCTGTGAAAATTGCTCTGATATGTGGTCACATGGGACAGGTGCAGCGGCCTGAAGACTCTGTTTACAATGCTCTATACAACGTGAAAGAAAATTCATACTGTGGATCCTCGTAGCAGTCATAATGTGAATATGTTATTAAATGGCTTTCTATGAAACAACTTGTAAAGATAAATCCATAAAGACGGGGAAATGGACGTATAGTTGCTGTGTTCCTGCTCAATGTTGTTTCTTCTTTATACGACCTTCTCGTGTTTTAAAAACTAATATTAAAGCACATTTAGCTTTCATCTCTACTACACAGGCCAAAGCCGACATCTATAATAAAAAATGAAGGTCCATGCAGTCCAGTTTGAGCTTCTTAATTGAGTCTTTATGTGCAGTAAATGTAGCCGCTGTCATTTAATTGTTTCAATTAGTCTCACACTCCCCTGGGCACAAATATGAAGTATGATCACATATAATCCAGCAGAGATGCAGGTAGCCAAATTACATAATAAAAAAATAATATTACGAGAAAAAGGAAGAATGGACACAAGCCAAAATGTGGAAGCATAACAGTTTATTGTGAGGAGCAATCAGACAGAGCGGCGTTTGTGTGTGTTGTGTAATTATGGATATTGCATTTGAATGTGTGTGTGTCTGTGTGTGTTTTCCAGGATTTATAGCATCTTGGCTGCGTTTGTCTCTAAGTGTTTTAAAACCCTGAAAATGCTGAAGCAGTATTAATGTCTGGACAGCAGAGGTTAATGATTATTCATAAATTTTGAAAGATCAACATCACAGAAGCCATTTCTAAACGCTGCCGTGCCAAACAGCCGAAGATGTACGGCACCAAAGTGCTTTTGGGGCGGCGAGGATGAGCTGAGAAATAATGATTGTTTTTGCAGCATTGAGGAGGCACGGGCGGCGGACGATCGGAGGGCTCCTCGCCGTGCGGAGCGGTGTGGAGGAAATCTGCATGTATAAATGACATGATCCCACTCCAAGCGATATGGCAACCCAGGAGTGTCTATTTGCTGATGAAGAGAGACTGTGAAAGTCAAACAGCTACTTACGAAATGGGCGTGCGTACAGCGACATGAAAAATCGCTGCTTGCCTTGAGGGCAGTTTAGTGTTGATGGCTGAGCAGCGTGGCATTTGGATTCTTCCTGAGTCCCACGGTGCCTAGCGCGGAGCAGTCGAAAGGTAGGAATGAGGACGCTCTGACCCTGCACACTGGTCACTGAGAAAACGACATGCGCTCTCGAAACACATAAAGAGATTTGAACAGTAAAAACCCTGACAAGTGCAAAGTCATTAAGCGACAGGAATTCAAATTCCTCTCGTACCCTTGAGCTGCGTGCTGACAAGATTTATAACCCGCATTTCCTCTGACACGTGGAAAAGAAGGCGCTGTTGATACGACTGCACTCCTGGCAGTGTTGACGCTCCTCCAGACATGTGGCAGAGACTTAAATGACAAAGAAATATGATTTCACCAAGCTGCTCCCATGTGTAATGACTTCAACATGATCGACTTATAAAACACCGACTTCGTCTTCATAATATTTCCAGCAGCATCTCAAACTTGCGTTTCGCTCGCAGTAACTGCTGGACAAAATGAGCTCCCAAAAGTTTTGATGACAATTTCACCAGCTGATGCACTTCAACGCAACGGCAACTTTGGGATTGTTTGACATTTGGTCGCCCCGCTTTTGCTCCTTACAATTATGCCAAGTCAAGGGAGAGGTGTAATAAACCTCCATAAAGCCATTATTCTATTATGAACTACGTATCCAATTAAAAAGACTAAATGACTATCTATCTGTCTTCGGATGAAATTAAATTGAGGTTGCATGCTGGCAAATGTAATAATATTCCCCAGATAAAAACGTCACTAATACTTGAATTAACAAGATTTAAGGAGGGATGTGATTAGCAGTTATGCTCAATGGCTACTGGAAACACAGATTTTCATAATATGTGAGGATGTGTCAGTGCTCCGCGCCTCTTCTCTGAAGCAGGTGAAGTTCCTCAAGTTCAGATGTGTAGTTTGGTGTTTTCTTGAGGCTCTTCTCCCTTACACATCACAGCTTTAAAAACAGATGTTTCACACACACTGATGCGGGAGAGGTGAGTATTAGCAGCATTTCTTGCAGGATATTTTCCCTCAAATGGTAAAAGAACGTTGCAGATGGAAGTGTTTCCCAGATCATACCTTAGATCTGCACTTTTCTGAAACTCTGAGTAGAATTAATATTTAATCACATTATGCAGGGGGGTGAGGAATACAATTACTAAATTAAATACACCTGTCCCACCATGCAGGAAATTGAAAAAATCCCAGAGCAATCAGCGTTCTTCCCTCCAGCTGAAGAGGCAGCGATGAGCGCACAAACTGGGAGATTTGCGAAGCCGTAATCCTCGACGCTATTTATTTGCTTTTCCAGCATGTCAGTTCAAAGAGGCTCCTTTGAGATCCAGGCAGCCTTATCCCTCCAACTTTTATTGACTCACTTTCCTTCTTCTAAGAAATCTAATAAAATTAAAAGACGTCAGGGACGAACGGGAGATGCAGCCATACATTTCAAACCACAAGGCTCTCACGGCCCCGGCCAGGGCCAAGTTCGATTGAGAAATTTATATATAACTCCATCTCCGCTGTGCTTGGAGGATCGCATTGGTTTCATTAGTTCTGTTTCATGATATATTGTCAGTGCGTAATGGCTTCCTATTCGCGCGCTCGACGTGCCGAAGAATGAAGGATTTTATCTGAGAGAGAGTGTAGAAATGCCCTTGCATTGTGTGCAATCCTTTTATGGTTTTATTGCACTTTTCAACAATACCTTCCTTATTTCCCATGCTTGACCTCGCGGCCGCCTGCAGTATTCTTTCAGGTGAAATCAAAGGTAAGTATTATTCGGCAGCACGTTATTAGGTGGAGGGCCGTTGACCTGAATTATCTCTCACCTTTATAGGAGGTGAAGTGCATGGCGAGCCAAAACCGAGGCCAGCCGCGGAGAAGAGCTGGAGGTGGATACCTCTGAATTGAACTCACAACTTAAATCTTAATGCATTCACCTGACCAGCATCCACTCAGGTTAATGAGTTCAACTTTTCTTCCACTGAGATGCTTGTTGGAGTTCATCGGTTTTCGCGTCCTCTGCTCATGACCAGGTGAAACGAGCGCTGTCCCCTGGAGATGGAGAATATTGTGCTGATCTCCACTGGCAGAGCCTGTATGTGTGTGTGGGTGTCTTCCGCTGATCCTTGACAGAGGAAACCTTGGCAATAGAAGAAAGAACTCGAGGAGGGTGTTATTGTCTTTGACGAGAGAGCGAGTGGAGAGAACAAGGCCTTCCATGTGCAAACGGGCCTAGTTTGTTATACAGAGGAAAATAGAAGAAAACATGGTGTGTGAGTGTGTGTGTGTGTGAGTGTGTGAGTGTGTGTGTGTGTGTGTGAGTGTGTGTGTATGAGACCCGTGTACCATCGTGAAGAGGTTTGTTGATGAAGTATCACAAGGTCATACCGATATGGCCTTTCTTGTATTAAATTTGTAGCCAACAAATGTTGATATTAAAGCCGAATGTCTCTGGAAAGCAAATTCTCAAAGGGGCAGAGACACTTTCTGTGATAGATGTACATAAACCTTCACGCTGTACCTTTGTGATTTAATAATGTACAACTCTGTCTGGGCCAGCGCAGGTTGTGAGTGTGACTTGGTGCTCGGCAGCGTTAAGAGGGACTTTATGGATACTAGATTCTTGAAGCCTGTTCAAGATGTGAACACTGCAACACGTCCTGGGCATTAACTTTGCGCTATTGCATGTTCTTGGTTTAAATGTTGCAGCTGGTTATGTATTTAATCCTATATCTCCATCACATTTATTAAAGTTATTAAAACACTAATGTCGAAATCAGCTCAAAATTACCCAAAGCTTAGCATTTTCTTCATTTCACAGATAAAAATTATACAATAATATCATTTTTATTTTTTACGTTAGAAAAATAATGGAAAAATTCGCGTAGAAAAATGTATTGTTTGTTATTAAAGATTTTATTCTTGCATCCAGAGAGATAATTAAATGATAAGAAGTGTTTCCAATTGCATCTAACTTCCTTATTGTTCTTCTACAGCACTAAGTTATAGAATGTCTCCGCATAATAACAACTCTGCAGGTCAATAACACAGTGAGTTTGGTGTTGAGGAGTGTTCACTGTGGTGTGTTGAGTTTAACATGTGTGATGTGATCAGTGTTGATAACTGCTTCCAGTGAAGTGATTTCCTCATTATAGATATGGAAGAGAGAACAATTGAATTGGTCTGCGTTTAGGTGGTCTTAACCCCTAACTTAGTAAGTAGGATAAGTGAAAGTCACCTACTAAGATTTACATTTACAACCTTTATCAGATGCTCTTATCCAGAGTGACTGCCATTTATCTTATTTTAAGGAGAATCTTCTTGAGAGCAACTTGGGGTTAAGGGTCTTGCTCAGGGGGCAGTGGTGGTAGTGTTGGAGGTACTAACCACTGGACCACTCACCTCCTGAGTTTTACCAATGTCAGATAAACGATTCATGCTGCTGAGCACTGATCCATTGTCTGAAATCCGAGCTTTTCTCTCCACGCAGGCTCCTGTATGAGCGCGCTCCCTCTCCGCTCTCAAGTGTTGTTTATGCTCAGGGTTTTATGGTGTGGAAACGTATATCCTGGCCTGGGATGTGCTTACCCAGCTCCATGCCTCTCTCAGGGCTCTACATCACCACTCAAGTGACTTTTATCCTCAGACCCATAAGAATGATCGCATTTTCACAATAATTGCAACAATAGTTTTAACAGATCATAAATAAGAAGGCAAGCAAAGATTTTTCTAGCATGCAGTATCTCTACAGCACCAGTTCTGGCTGTTTTTATCCAGCGCTCAAGTTGCATACTTATGTTGGTAAAATGCCATCATCAAGTATTTATTGTAGACCTCAAGCATATTTGAGGTTTCTCCGTAAATGAGAGATGCACATGCGTCTCATCTCTCCTCACGCTCTTATTGAGGTCAATTGCAGATTTCTGCGAAGCTCAGTTGAGAACGGGAGCCTTGGTGAATTCAGGTTTCCATTTTATATTTTCACTCCAAATGATTAGGCACCTTTCTGCCAATGTGCCTCTGGCAATTCTAGGCTGTAGGTTATACATTCCTGCTCTTACACACACACACACACACGCGCATCCTCCCATCAGCAGCCGGAGAGCTACAACTCAATAAAAGCTTTTCCTGCATTCTCTCACTTTATCACAGTTCACATCTCACGCTGATCTCTCGCCGTCTTTATGAATCATTTCAAGATTTCTGTCATCAGCGACACTTCAACCTGAGAGGTGGAGCTGTTCTTTATCAAGAATTAATGATTCCTTTTTTGCTGAAGTAACACATTTTATGAGTATTATTAAACATAAAAACTAAATCGATAGCCTTTATGACCCAAAAGGAAAATACTTAATGCTGGCTGGCTAGGAGCAGTGGAGAGTGTGTTTGTTCAGATCAGCGTTTCCTCGTTCAAACTCTGGTGTCTGGTAAAGGTAACACTGAGTACTCTATGAGCGTGTACTGTCCCTAAGCACTGCTCCCCAGGTGCTGCCCATGTCAGCTGCCCACTGCTCCTTCACGGATGTGTCAAATGCAGAGCTCACATAGGTTATGGTGCACTGTGTGCTGTGCTGTGTCTACACTGACAAATAATCATTGGGAAATAATGGTTTCAAGACAAAAACGAGAATTATGTAAAGAAAAGGAAACTAGCTTCCAGCAGGCAGATTGTAGCATCTGGATTTGTTTCCAGAGCAGAACTTAACACCCTGTACAGCAAACTCCTAATTACAATTAAACCTAATTTATTCAGAACACTGTTGCCCAACACATTTGATCATCTGGTGTAGCACACAGTTTAAGCCTTTACAAGTTTGGCAACACAGCAGCCAGATGTCTGTGGGCAAATACAACTGGGTCATAGAATACCCTTATGAAGAGGAATATTGGAAAAAAATAATTTTTGCAATGTTCCAAATAAATAATGTGTTTCCGTTTTAAATTCCTAGTCAGCATGTGGAGGCTTTTATAGTTTATGTTGGAGTAAATGCAAAAAGAGTTTCAGATTTAGAATCATGTTTGATGAATGAACTGAATTTTCACAGACAAAAAAAATGATGTGAAAATATCAAAGTAGGGAGAAGTGAGGAGATTACATAACATCATCCCAGGAGGGAGGAGTTTCACACCAAACTCACTGCAGCTGGTTACCCTGAGGTCTGAAACCAATATCACACTAGAAGTAAAAAATTCTAACAATGTTGACGCGGAAGTCGTAATGTCATTGAAAGCAATTCTAAAGGCAGAGATCATTTTTCTTGGGATAGATAAACTCCACGTGTGTACATTTAGTGGTTTAATGTAGGCTAAACTCACAGCTAAATCAGCGCAGGTCATGAGTGCGTCTTGGTGCTCGGCAGCAATTCTTCTAGAAGAATGTAGAAGATTTATACAAGTATATAGACCCTGACGGTCACATTTGGTTCTCCCCAAACTCTACTAAATGCAGGTTTAGATTCAGAATGGCTTTACGACGCCAGCACCATCAGAACTAAAAACACACAGGTGGTGGAAGTCACAGGTCCTTCAGTTTCCACGTTGTTACACAAAAATGTCCCGCATTGAGGGTAAATAAGGAGCAAATAGCTACACAAACATTGATATCAATAGAAAAGTAGATTACTGTCATTAGGAATAGTAGTGAGATTAATAATACACTGTCCAAATATAAAGAACTCCAAATATTAGTGATGTAACAAAAGTAATAACGTTGCAGTTACAGGTGTGTAAAACATAATATTTGAGTCCCTTTCACAACAGGCTGTTTCTCATTAGTATTCCTAACTGGGTGTAGTGTAGACAGCACGGCGAGAGTTCACCTGTGACGTAGGAGTAGTGGTAAAATCTAAACGGCTTGTTTAAGCACAATATTACTGACATTCCTAAATGAACACTAACACAATTCACCATCAAACTCACAGTGTGTGTGAGGCAGTATAGACCCAAATGGATGTCCAGAACAGAAAAACCCTAACCCAGAAGTTTTCTATAATGTAGGGGCTTTTAAAGATCTTAAAGGAGCTAATCTAGTCAAGTACTCTGGAGGTGGGCTGATGTAAAGTGTTACAGAATTATGATTCTGACAAACCAGCCATATACCACAAAATAGATAATCATATTAAGCAGTCAATCATACAGGATCAAATTTTAGCAATCAGATACCGCCCCAAAAATCCAAAACGGTGAGGAGAGTGTCAATAATGTAGAAATATATAAATTGACTTAAACACTGTCCATCCTGGAGAAGATGATGCTCTTTACCAGAACCTTTTGCTTTGCACATGGCAAGACTCACACATGCTGAAGTAATTCCACAGCACCTGGAAACAGCCAAACCTCCCTTTCAAGAGCGCTTGGAGGAGTGAAGTTTGCCTCTCCAGCTCGCTCAGCCCTCAGCACTCAGCTCGCTCTGCTGAGGAGTTTGTGTTGAGCCTTCAGAAGCACAGCTGGAATAATGGAGCGTCCAGCATCCAGCAGCCTGCAGGCACTCTGCAAAGACGTGAGTCCCAAAATCTCAAATTATTCCTCATCTGCCTGATTTACTTTTTTACCTTCAAACTCTAGCAAAATTAAGATAGATCTGCTTGATGTATAGATGAGTCTAATTTGGAGGAAAATTAGGCAATTGTTTATCAAATATTTTAATGAATAAAGTGCAAATTAGTGTGAAATATAATTAGTGCTGTCAGTAAGAAATCTGTGTAATATTCATCTGCATCATCCCAAAAAAACTAAATCCACGCTAATGTCAAAAGTAACTTTCTTCATCATATAATTAGCGTGACTTCTAATCTTTTTCTTGCTCCTCGGTACAGTCTGCAGAGTTCTCCATGTGTTATATCTCCCAATAACCATAGCACTTTGTTAAAAGTTCAGTCCTTATATAAGAACTGTAATCTCTTTTTGTGTAACTTAAAATCAGATCCGTCTAACACCAGAGTGCGTATTTTCTTAGAAATAAAAGATGGTGCAGAATAATGAAAATAAATAAATAAATGAATAATAAATATATAATGGCACTGGGTTCTGAAATGATGTGAATGCAGACGCTTGTAGCTGTGAATTTGGAGTCTTTTTGAACAGTTTGATGAGATTTGTGCTTAACAGCACAAGAAATTGATCAGTTTGTTCCCCAAACTTCCCTCTACCTGGCTGCTGTGAGTATGTGTGTGGGTTAGTGTATTTAGGGGTTGTGAGGACTCATGTGTGTGTGTGTGTGTGTGTGTGTGTATGTGTGTGTGTGTGTGTGTGTGTGTATGTATGTGTGTGTGTGTGTGTGTGTATGTGTGTGTGTATGTGTGTGTGTGTTCATGTGTATTAATTCACATTTTGGGACCTTGTCTCCCTAAATCACTTCTATCTGTTTTTGTGCTTTGTGGGGACATTTGAGAGGTCCCCATGAGGAGAAATGACTTGATAGAAAATGTGCTTGTTTTATTTGAGAAACTGAAAGAGGTAAAAGATGTGCTTTTGGTTACTGAGGTTAAGGTCAGGATTAGGATTAGGTGTAGGTGTAAAATTATATACATCTAGGGGCCACAGGGGTCTAAGTGGAAGGACCTCACGAAGATAGTAATACAAGACTGTGTGTATGGGGCGTGTGTGTGTGTGTGTGCGTGTGTGTGTGTGGGGTGTGTGAGGGTGTGTGTGGGGGTGTGTGTGGGTGGGGGTGTGTGTGGGAGTGGGTGAGTGTGTGAGGGTGTGTGTGTGTGGGGAGGTGTGTGTGTGTGTGGGGGGAGGTATGTGTGGGGGAGGTATGTGTGTGTGTGTGTGGGGGGAGGGTATGTGTGTGGGGGAGGTATGTGTGTGTGTGGGGGAGGTATGTGTGTGGGGAGGTGTGTGTGTGTGTGTGTGTGTGAGTGTGTGAGGTGTGTGTGTGGGGAGGTATGTGTGTGTGTGTGTGTGTGTGTGTGTGTGTGGGGGGAGGTATGTGTGTGGGGGGAGGTAAAAGGTGTGTGTGTGGGGAGGTATGTGTGTGTGGGGGAGGTGTGTGTGTGGGGGGGGAGGTATGTGTGTGTGTGGGGGGAGGTATGTGTGTGTGGGGGAGGTATGTGTGTGTATGTGTGTGTGTGTGTGTGGGGGGGGGAGGTATGTGTGTGTGGGGGGGAGGTATGTGTGTGTGTGTGTGTGTGTGTGAGTCAGTGTGTGTGAGTGTGTGTTGTCATTTCTCCCGTCTTGTGTGTGTCCGTACCCTCTCTGACTTTCACAGCTTCTCTTTCCTCTTGCTCGCTCTCATTCCCTCCCTCTCTTCCCGTCTCTCTCTCTCTCTCTCTCTCTCTCCCTCTCTCCTCACTTTTTTCATTCCCTCCTTCTTTTTATCCCTCTTTTATTCCTTCTCACTCTCTGTCTATCTCTCTCTTTATCCCTTTCTCTCATTCCACCCTTCCCTCTCATTGCTCAATCCTCCTCCCCATCATCCCTCCCTCTTTAGCCCACTCTCATTCCATCGTTCTCTTTCAACCCCCTCTTTCTTGCTTTCATTCCCCATTTCCCTCTCTCTTACTCCCTCATTCCCATCTTCTCCCCACCCCTCCCTTTCTCTTTCTCCTTTCTTTTCCACACTTTCTTTCCCTTTGTTCCCTCTCAGTCCTGCTCTCTCTCTCTCTCTCTCTCTCTCTCTCTCTCGCTCTCTCTCTCTCTCTCTTCCTCCTCTCTGCTCTCTGCTGCTGTGTGGTTCTTGTTGGTTCTGTATCTGAGTGGGTTTGGGTTCTGTGTGGTTGTGGGTCGGTTCTGTAGAGATGTTAGCGTTCAGAATGGATGGAACGTAGATTTTTCATCAAGTTTCCACAGTGCATGCAGCTTCTGGATCGGTGCTTCTGCTCTGGCTGCATTTTTGTTCCTTTTTTCTTCAGGAGGAATGTTGGGCCTCTCATCACTCGTCCTCCTGTTTTTCCTACACATTCCACTCCAACTATCACGACTACACCGGGACTCACCTTCCATCAAGCTTCTTATATAAGAGTATCTCTGAAATCTCTGAATCTCTGGGGTGGTGGTGGTTAAGGATCCACACCTCACCTCACCGCTGGGGCAGTTGCTAGTATAACGGTTAAGCTGGACTTACACTGTGCAATTTTTGGCCCATTTTCAGCTGATTTTTCATTTGTGCGACTGTTTTTTGGATCGGCCCGAGTTTCAGCTTAATCATGTACAGCCATGGAGACGCAGTGTGTAGTCTGGAGTCAGCATTGCATGCTGGACTTTACATTTACTTTTACTTTTAGTGTGCACACATAAATTGGCAGCTTTGGCTTTTCAACACATGCAATGTAGTTGTACAGTTTGAGCTGGAGGTTTACAAAATGACTGAAAAAATGTATGTCCAGGCTTAGAGAGAGTTGGCCTGAGTCATCAGTTCAAGTCCTAGACCAGTAAAGTTACCGCTGAGTTATCACTATTGTAATACTCTTGGTCTGGGGTATGCTTCTCAAAAGCATAGTTGCTAACTTATTGCTAACTACGTTAATAACAATATGTTAGTTGCTAAAATACACTATGGTCTGGGTTCAAATCCCATTTTTACAGGTGGTGGTATAGTGGTTAGAATGCACAACCCTGGTTGTGGGATCAAATTAAATAGGTCCAACACTACCACCACTGTGCTCCTAATAAAGACCCTTAACCATTAAGACCCTTCAGTTGTTCCAGGGAGACTGTTCCTGTAATTGGGAAATGCAGCGTCTGCTTAATGTTGTAGATGTAAATGTACCTTTACCTGTTTGGGATTTGAATCCTTCAATCAAAAGGGCAACTCCCTAATCATTACATTCAGACCCTAACCTCCAGCACTACCACCACTAGGCTTCTAATCAAGACCCTTAATGATTAAGACCCTTACGTTGCTGCAGGGAGACTGCCCCGGTAGAAGGTGGAAGTTGTTCTGAAATGAGCATCTGTTAATTGAAATAAAATAAAACTCAAATTCATCTTTTTCACCACGTTTTCTCTACAAATGCGTTTCCGCTGTGGTGAAGATGTCACACAAAGCGCCGTGTCTCCTCAAAGCCTGGCAGTCGGTGCCCAGGTGTTTAGAATAATCCGCGAGCGAGAGCGCCGGAGGGGGGAGAGGACCTCCTGCAGGCTGATTTTCAGTCTCAGTCTGGGAGATAAGCAGTAGCAGCAGGAATCATTACTTGCCTCCCTTTTCTCCAGCACACTCCCAGAAACCGTTCCGCACTGCTCTTTCGTCGAGAGACGTCCCTAATTGAAGCTTGTTCAACTCCACATTTGGTAATTTCTGATTGGCCGCGTCCTCAGGGAGTTAAGGACACACCGTGGCAAACGGCACATTTTTACTCTCTCCCTCATGCAGCTTGGCCGGAACAAAAGCTTCCCTTTATTAATTTGTGGCCCGGAGCTTGGGGAGTTAAGTCCAACAGGCGAACTTTTAATTTGGGACCATTTTAATAAATGTGACCTTTTGTGCCATTTTGGGAGAATCCAAATTGCTGGTGTGATTATCATTCCAACTGTGGCCCATCGCACTATATACCATAGAACCACCGCGCTGAGCTTCATGGCATTATTATATCATATTTTCTCTCCCCCATTCTCTTTTATGCCTCCAAATGTTACTGTACAACACTGCTGTTCCTCTATTCTCTTTAAGGCCTTTATACATTATTGTAGCATTTGACTGCTCTCATATTCTCTTTAATGCTGTATCTACATGTTGCTAAGTAGAAGCAGCTGTGTGTGTGTGTGTGTATTTGAGACTTTTCTCTTTTGCTTTATTTTCTAGGTTGAGCTGGGAAAAGAGCAGAATGCCCGATACCGGAGTTACCGACGTGGAGCTCTAATTTTGGGTCTGGTGTTCCTTATTTTGGCTCTTTGCATCTTTAGCCTCAGGTACTTTTGGAACCCAAGTCCTGGGAGGGTGAGTCTGGTGTGCATTCATATGTAAACCCTCATTATTTACACCACAATTAGATATTCTGGGACAATTTACAGGGGAACTGAGGGGAAATTGACTTCCCTTAAAAGCCTTTTAGAGATGTTTACGGGGGAGCATTTAAAAACTGTGAGTTGGGAAGTGCTGGTGCACACCTGAAAATAGGGCTCCTCCAAAAGTAGCTGTGTAATTTGAACTTTGTTCTAGTAGAGATAAAATGTGTAATCAAAGAGGCGTGACTTGAGTTTATTTACTTTGATGAAGAGGATTCTAAAGCTCAGAATTTCAGAGATTAACTCTGACTGAATCATTCTGGACTTTGTTAAAACCTCCATCAGACTGACCATACAGAGCTCAGCATCTCCACAATCACCCCAGGGTCATCACTCAGTTGCATTAACAATCTAACAACAATGCTCCACTCATACAAGACTCCTGATTACTTACAGCCTAAAGCGGTTATGAATCCTGCATTTGAACTCATTTCCTCGGGTGGTGATGATGAACCATCTCACGCCACCCGTCTCGTCTCAACCTTTTGTTGGTTAACGATCGTCCTTGTACTCTGGATGACTGCATCTCTAAAGAATGTCTATCTCTCTGCAAATACATTCTTAGAAGGCATTTTCTGTGTCAGACCTTCATTCATGGGCGAGCGACGCCGGCTCCTCGGCTTAACCAGTCGCCAACTCATGTTCTGAAGGGATTTGATTGCTTGAGACAAGCCTTTGGAGCATGAATCCTAATTTTGAGAATCAGAAAGAATTCACACTGAAATCTGAGCAAATGTAAGTAGCTGTGAGTAGAAGTGGACATGAGGCATGAAAATGTTATGGGAGGAGTTAAAAGTTTATTAAAATTATTAAATCAGAAACCTTACGGTACCTTGCTCATGAGTACCTCAGTGGTAACTTTACCAGTCCTGGATTCGAACCTGCGACCATCTGATCACAGGGTGAACACACTACCATTACGTCACCAACTGCTGTTTACAGTTCATAGTGTGGACACCATTCATGGCTTACATTCATCAGCTCTTTTACTGTAAGTGAGTGATTACTTGTCATTGTGAAACCAGCACACACCACATGTGAACAACCTTATTTTCAGATCAAAATTGTAGTGTAGTTGGCTACTAGGGGGCATCTCTATTAAAGTTGCCAGCCCATATTTTGTCCACAAAGATGCGCCGTGATTAAGGAGAACTTTGCTGTTACTTTTCTTTTGTTTAGCTCATTTCTGATGTGTGCTTAGCAGTGATTCAGCAGCTCATAGTTTAACATAGTTGTATCTCTATTCACCCTTTTATTCCTTCCTCCGTTTTTATCAGGCAGTTTCGTTAGGAATTCCCACTCACCGGACACTTGCTGTGTTTAAAGTTGTGGCCAGTGATATTGGCTTAAATGATCATTAAACACTCCAATAGCCACTGCTATAATTGCGTTACGTATTATGAAGCTTAAATACACTCGAGTAACTCACGCGGCTGTGGGTGCTGACATGCACTTTACTCTGCTAAAAGTAATCATGACTTGGGATGACTTTTCACACAAAATATTCATATTACTGGAGTAAACACAGCACATCACACTAATCTCCTTCTTCTTGGCAAGATGTGGTTCAAACGTTGTCACACCCGGGCGTGAAAACATCTCGCTCTCTCCAGCCTGAAGAGTCATCAGCGTGCAGCCGTACAAAGCGAGATGACACTCGGAGTGTGTGTAGTGCGCTTCACGGCAGTCCGGCTGATCTAAAGCGAGAGCCTCCACTCGTGCGCTAATGGGGTCGGCTGGGTTGAGACCCGTCCCCCATCTGGAGCCATGAGCGAGGCAGAGCCACTTTAAAAGCCATTGATAGGGCCGACTGATGGCAGGCTTCCTTTTAACACGAGTGGGGATGCAGTAGACGAGTGGCCGGGGAGTCATGCAGACAATACAGGCAAGAGAAACTCTGTGTGTGTGTGTGTGTGACAGTGTGGTGGAAGCTACTTATAAACTACAGCTTTTCAAGCTACATTTAGTAACAATGTTTTGCCATTGAACATTGCTATTTGTAAAAATGAATTAGTAGCTTTTAGTAACCGGAACACTTAGATTTTAAAAATCTAATAATAATAAGCTACTAAACCGTTAGTTAAGTTAGTAGTGTCAGTAAGTTTAGGTATCTACTCTCCACAACTGGTGTGTGTGTTTCATGAGCAGTACACCTGGCGGCTGCTGACGGCAACAGTGAAGGCCGACTGTGTGACTGCCACAGCTTCAGGCGTCTCACCTCAATATGAATATTTTACACCGGCTCTCCACGTCGTCTCCACTCTCTCCAGCTTTCTCTTTCAGATTTGACACAATGGGAAGTGATGTTTTTATGACATATGCTTTTCACTTCACTCATCAAATATTCCAAAGCTCCCCGAGAGCCACAGCTCCTGACAAAGTAATTAGAAGTCAATACATCAGTGAGAGAGCAGAGCGTCTAACTGGGAGGATTGGGTCCTGTTTCGCCCGGCGCTGCGTAAACAGCCAGAGAGAGGTAATTTGTTGGGTGTATTGTATTTCTATATGACACGCCAGTCGCTTGGGAACTTCTTTAATTACTTGCAAACATATGTCGTAACAGAGGCCTGGGGAAGATAAAGAGGTTCCCATCGCTAACGCTGCCAGTGTGTGTTTAAGAGTGTGAGAGAGTGTGTGTATGGATGTGTGTGTGTGTCGTGTTCACATCCTCTTTGGGTTTCTAGCACATTGCTGCCTTTATGTTTATTCTGTCCTTTATTGTTCTGGGCCTGATTTCCAGCGGGACTCGTCTCTCGGCGTTTGGGCAGTCGGAGCGTTTAGCCATCTTAACAGCAGAACGAATGTAAATCACGAACACTATCCTTTTGAAAGCCATCCTTTCAGCTAATTACAGGTTTTAGAGTCATCTTCACAAACACCTTAATGCCATGTTCACTTTTTGAAATGTTTCTACAATGTGCTTGTACAAGGTTTGTATGATGTGGATTATTCTCAGCTTGGCTTCATCAGTATTATCATTTTGCATTATTTGGATGATTCTCAAGTTGGGCAGTCCCATAATGTTGCAGCACAACCTTCTAATAACCTCATACCAACATGAGTGTGGCTTCTAGGGATGTTCAATGTTAGCTGAGACTTTCCAACGCCAGAATGATGTCTTCACTGCTTCTGTATTTATTCTGTTAGCTGGTATTCTCTCTTTCCAGCACGGTCTTTAGGGAGAATAATTACCGTAATATAGCAGTCTACTGGCCCATCTGGGCAGATGTTTTAGAGATTCCTCGAGGGACACTCTGCCTTCGCTCCCGATCTTCCCTGATTCACCACATCAGGCTCATTTACCCAGTTAGTGCCGGCCCTGGTCCACTCCTCCGCCCAGGAAGGCAGACGGGTCTTGGCGCTCCATCAGGCCGAGCGGCGCTCTAGAACCCCGTACCTGCTGAGGAGTGATGGAGGAGAAGAGAGGAGAGAGAGAGAGGGAGACACGGTTGAGTTCCGCCAGCTGTGAGCCCGATGTTGGAGCGCTGATGGTGTTCGACTGCTTTTCCGAGGGGAGGTGTTTTCCCGGGTGCAGGGCCAACGCAATTCCAAGCAATTTCTGACAGCGGCGATGAAAACGTACAGCGTTTCCTCATGCTGTCGATCTGGACTGGCTGTTAGTCTTTTGGATGTCTATAAGCTCGGGTAACATTTTGAGAAATACAAAAATGCAGAGACACCACGCAATCAACACTACTTCCGAAATGGGATTTGGTATTCTGCTAGATTTACCAGCAGGGAATTTCCGGATTTTGTGCATTAGTGGATTTCAAATCACTGTGGGTTTACTCCATCTCTCAAGCTCTTTTGTCAGCCAGCAGAATGGCCGACTGTGAGCTCCACGTCCAGCCTCATTTTACCCTCTCACCCTCCCCGCGAAGCCGGACTGCAGCCCTCACCAGGACACGCTGCAATTTGGAGTCTGATTGAGCCTTCACATCCTGTTTCATTCCTGCGTAGGAGCTCTGAGTGCCGGTCTCATTCGAATGGCCTCACAGACCCTCACTGCGCTGTAGACGATTTCCACATTCTGACTGCACCATCTCAGCTGGGTAAATGGACGAAACGTTGGGCCTCATTCACCAATATTTTCTTAATGGCTTCTTCTTCACCAAGTTTCTTTTTAACTTTGTTCTTAATCGTACGAGAGCTTGGACTTTCATTATTGTCTCTTTCATTATTTCATTATTGTCTTATATAATTGAAACACCATGTTTATCAGCAGAGCTACTCAGTTATATATGTATTTGATGTGGAAAAACCCTGACTAATCTGATATCTTTTTAATGAGCAAATTTTGATTTTTACTTTGCCTTAATTTCATAAGAAATATTTTCAGTGATTTGTGTAGGTACAGTTTCTGTCACGGACGTATATAAAATTTGCAAGTTGGGACATTCTATACCTTATTATAATATATGTGCATATTATAATAAGGTATAGATTGGCAAATATATGCATTTTGCCAGACGGAGATGAGCTGATCTCTGGAAAAACCGTTTCCCCACCTTGCCACATGGCGTGTGGCATCCCTCCTCGTTTGCCTTGCTGGCTGCCCTCTGTGTTTCGCCCCTGGATGTAGGCAGTCAGATACACATGGAATATTTTATTGCACAAAAACACATAACAGATCAGGTTTGTTCTCTAGATTTCATTGTACATGCATTATTTCTGTACAGAGTTATTGAAGATAACTCACAGATTTTACCTGCTCAGCTCTCATGAGGTTTAGAACTTAAAACTTTTTAAATAGTATAATATTATACAACTGTAGAACTGAAGAAGTAAAACTTTGGTGATCATCTGGATCTTTATAAAACTGCATAAGTGGGTTTTAAGGACAAACTTAAGATGGCTTGGGGAATGACAGGCAAATTTAGATTGTGATCCTAAATTTGCCTGTTGACTAGTTTCCTTGTTAGTATCAGATGTTGGGAACTAAACTGCGATCTGGTCAAGCAGCATGTTCTTTTTGTCACGTCGAGCTGTTTGGTTGAGTAAATGCAGCACGCCAGCTTTCTCTTTGCCCAGCGGATGTGGTTGAGTTTGTCAGTCTGTGTTAATAAAAGCTTTGGGGAATGGCGCTTGATTCAGTGATGAAATATTAAACGCGGGATGATTGTCGTCTCCCAGGGGAAGCTGCATTGTTTTGATTTTCATCTGTGAAAAAACAAAGCCTGACAACTTTCTCTCTCTCTTTCCACCAGCATTTGAGTTAATGTCACCAGTTTAGATTTATGTCTTTTGAAATCTCTGACTCGAAAATTGTAGAGCGCAGTTTGTAAAAGGAAAATGACAAAAAATTAATAGGATTGACTTGACAGCCCAAAACATGACGCGACATTGTTCAGCTTCCGGGAACAACAATGCCATCATTTTACAAGTTGATTTTCAGGTCCTTGTATAAATAGAACATCACAAAGCCAACCTTTTTACATGCCAGTAATCTCACTGACAAACACATTCCACTGCAGTACGTACAGCACACACGTGTGGGAGTCAACTACAATAAACCTGAACTCACGTCATACTGCAAAGAGCCGCAACTGGAATTATTTTGTACCGTGTTTGGGAACTGCTTTTACACAGTTACACTGGTGATTAAAAGTTACTACACTACAAGTTACAAAGAAAAAGCAGTAACTACATCCAAACTGTTCTTTTAAAAATGATTCAAAGTATATTAAGTAAGTGTAAAGTCAAATCCCAATCAGGTTATGAAGGTGCGTTGGAGGTAGAGAGTGTTCTGATGTTCAGCTTGTGTAAGTTACACTCAGATGTGTACGTTCTGTCCGTTTGGTCTTTCAGAGTCATACATTATGATAAATACAGAAACGGATTCTTCCCTCCGTCTTGGCCAAGGTAAACTCCATCCTTCAACTCCATCTGGCAGCTGCCAAGAGCATAATATGATGCAATGAGATGCAATACTAACCAATCAGATGCCACTTCTGAGAATTCAACACCAATCACAAAAGTCTTGGCAAAGAGAGATTAGTAGCATATTTCTGTAAATTGCTACTGTAAATTAAAATAGTTACTGCAAAAGGTTTGCCTTTTTAGAAAAAGTAGCTTTGCTAATGATAAGCTACTGAAACAGCAGTTAAGTAGCATCAGTAACTTTATTTAGCTGCTCCACAACCCTGGAGACGCTGTGCAGGGCATCCTGCAGCATTTATACAGCCCTGAGAGAGAGAGCCGGTGTCCTTCGCCTGATCTTGAACCTGGTGTGATATCTGGAATTTACAGCCACAGATTGTATGAGATGGAAAGACCTTTACAGCGAGATGAAACGTCGTCCTCTCAAGCTCCATCTCAATTACAAATCCAGTCTGCTGCTGCTGCTGCTGGAAACACGAAATACCTCCTGCCAGCTGCTGAGACACCGCTGCTAAACCTTGCACGTCTGAGTCACGACCCGCGGTGGCAAGGACGGGAGCGGCGTTCACCAGCCCCGCGCAAATGACAAACTAGCCACCGCTTATTTACACACTTTGTGCACTCGTCGGACGAGATGGCTGGCAAACACAGACCTTCAAATTATTCAATAAACCATTTGTCACCTCTTCTACAAGTCTGCTAATGTCACCACAAAGTTGAACTAAAAATTACAGTGAAATCCAAAACCCAATTCTCAGTGCCATGTTGTTTTTGTGAATATTACCACATGTATGACAGCTTCCTCAGTTTGGTTAAAAAGAGGCAAACTCAATCCAACATTTTAAAGGAAAATAAAAAGCGTGGCTAATTACTTTAAAAAGCAGGAAAACAATATTGCAATTTTCTTCTTTGGAATTTCCATCAAGCAAAAGGGATTTATTTTTTGGCCATTGAAGAGGAAAGCCCTCAACCCACCTTGTTAATTTAGCAATAAAATTGTTTGCAACATTTCCAAAGACTATGACTGAAAGGCAGCTCAGAGTTGCGTGAATAGATATTCACATGTTTCATAGATGAAACCATTAAACAAACATACCTATCGCTCTTTATAAACTTTCTCAATCAGGTCTCATTACGCTCTATTGAAACGTCAGGTGTGGGGGGAGAGAAGATTTTCCACTCCAAAATGAGGTTTTCTGAACATATGAATGACCTTGTAGATATTTTCAACCCTGCGGCTGAATGAGAAATCACTTTTTCATCGCAGAGTGCAGCTCATTTATCTGCTAATAACACAGCCAGAGTCTGTAAGGAGAGTAAACATGGCGTGTTTGTTCTCTCAGCTCTACCTGGCTCTATAATTTTGCACTCCGCTTATACAGACGTTGATGGCAGACAGCGAAATCGCCTCAATTTAGCTCTTAAGAAAGTCGCTTGGAAAGTCCTCAGACGCCGTTGCTAATTGCCGTAAACACAGATGCATTCCTCACGCGCCGATTGCAGACAAACACACTTTTCAAAAACCCTGATTGTGAATATTAACTTATTTTCAGAGCCCACTTTGAAAGTCTGGAGCGGTTAATAATTGGAGCCGTCATCTCGGGATTACGTCGGCAGGGGAGAGACGCCGAGACCTAATGAGCCTGTGAGAAAACACTGAGTGAGTGTGTATCATGAGTCAGATATGGCCTGTTTTATAGTGAAATTCCACACACATCTTCATTCTCATCTGCAGTCAGGAGGGGAGCCAACGCCGCCGTCCGCATACTAAAGGATTACAATATTTTGTAGCTGTTAACTTCAAGCTGATCTTTAAGATTAGAACATTTTGTGTTGATACGATCCAGCGAGCGCCGGGCCGGCTGACTCGACGTGATGCGGAGGAACTGACAACAGCGGAATGAGAGTGCAAACACAGACGAGTGTAGCAGCAGTGCAGATAGTAGCAGAAAGCAACTGTACTCCAACAGCACTACCGCTTTTGTAAATAAGCATGCTCGGCTCGCTGCTGTACACTCCATTAATGAAATGAGATTTTATTTTGTTGATAGACATATAGCATGCATGCAGCACTTGAGACACATTTGTGTGCTGTAGTCCAGGTGGCTGTTTACCTGCGCAGCACAAAGCAGGCCCGAGCCTCGGGGCGGCACAACGCTGGACTCAATGACCTTCACAGCTCAACGCATGTTTTTTTTTTAATTATTACAGCTTTATGATGCTTTATTATACGATTCACAACGTGCATCAGTATTATTTGCATTAAGTCTCACCAAAATGTAGAAATTAAAACCACATCAAATAATTCTGTAAAACATCTCGAAACTCTGATTGAAATAATATTTACCAGACTGTCCCCTGAGTGGCCACTAGATGCTGCTAGTTCAGTTTGAGTCCTGTCCTGTGTCTGTGTTGTGAGGTTTGTCTGTCATTTCTCTCTGTCCCGCCGCGTGTGTCCTGATTAGCCAAATCATCAGTTACAGCTGTGTTTGTTTTGTTTCTGTTCCTAGTTTCACTGCTCTGTTTCCTCATTGGTTCCTGTTTAGGTCCCACCTCCAGTTGGTCCAGTTCTGTTAATCTGCTGGTTTAGTGTTTAGTATCTTGTTTGGTTTAATCAGTTTGCTAAGTGCTTGCATTTGTTTTAGATGAATTAGCTCCCTATTTAGGCACGTCTCTCACGGTTGTGTAGGATAGTCCACCATTACTCTTTCCCCACGTTGCTGTGCTGTATGTTTCTTTGGTCCAAAAAAAGAGTTTTTCAGTTTGCTGTTTCATGACCATTGTGTCTGTTTACTTTTGATATTCAATAAAAGGATGCTTTGTACTGATGCCACCGTTTATTGTTTGCTGCCAGCACACTATGTAACAGTGTGCCAAATCTCAGCATGACAACCTTAAATCATTTATATGTTCCTAAGAAAAAATGATTTAGACCAAAAACAATTTTCACTATGTTTTCTTTTATTTGTTTTAGGTGAAAATCTACAAATGGTAGTGCACTTCTCTAAGTTTTATTGTATGTCTGTTTGTGAATATAAGTTTATTGGGTTTTAGTCAATTCTACATTTATATAATCTTTAAACAACATTTAACATGATATGTAAGAACACATTTAAGTAAAGGCTTGTGAATAAGGCCCAGTGTTCTAAACTATTCCACCATCCACTACGTGTGGGTTTTAGTCCTGCACACATCACAACAAAAGACATTTTTGATATTTTTAGTCTTTAAAACCTTGCATGTTGAGCCCTCTCTTGATCTTCAACTGACAGTAGATAATAATTCTGTCATATACTTAAGCGTGTTCAAAGTGTGTTCAGTGTGGTTTCTTTTCTGAATGCAGTGTTGAGTTTTGGAGTTGGAATAGAATAATGTTGCTCGACGTTTTCTGGTTTCAAAATATGAAAGAGGCTTTTGAGGTTCATCCAGGTTTGTTCAAATTATTCTTAACCTTTATCATTACATTTTAGCACCTTAGTGTTTTTGTGCCGGGGGAATCATCACTATTTTTTGACCAAACCTTGCAAAAAGAGCAATTTATAATAGTTTCCTATCTTGGGAGCATAGTTTTGTTTTTAAGGGCTTACCAGATTCTCTTCAGTTTTTAACTGAGCATTGGGCCAAAAATCTGCCTGTATGAATAAATGACAATGGAAAATCCAGGGCCGCTAAAGTTACCACTGAGGTACTCATGAGCAAGGTACCATCCTCAAGCACTGCCCCCCGGGCACTTGTTAGCTGCCCACTGCTCCTTCAAGGATGGGTTAAATGCAGAGGTCACATTTGGTTGTGGTGCACTGTGTGCTGTGGTGTGTTCACAATGACAAATTATCACTCACTTTCATTCAAAATGTATTTGTGTTTTATATGTATTAAGTACATTACCAGTTAATGACCTGCTGTGCTTTATATCCAATCAACATAAATGGACAATTTCCCAGTCAAGGATTAAGCCTAGTTCCAGATTAGTTTTGACTTTGAATGGTAAGTCTCTACTGGTACTACAACTTAGACTAGGCTTTAGCCCTGAGCAAGAAACCAGTCCAAAATGTGTATTTAGATGTGTAGATATTATTAACTCCTACCCCATTAGATATGATGTAGTCAAAAGTCAAGTCAAAGTAAAGTTTATAGTCATCTCTGCTATATACTGTACAGATATACAGAGAGACGAGACGACGTGGCTCCAGTTTTCACAGTGCAACAAGAAACAGGGAACAAAGAACAAATAGGGCACAAGGAATAAACAATATATAAAAAGAATACAAAATATACATTTTAAACTAGACATGGAATATTAAATATAACTTTAAACTAGAACTAGAACTAGAAATAGAGGAGAGACCATTTGGATGCAGTATTAACCTACAAAAGTGGAAGTTGACTTTTACACTGAATCTGCATGAGGTTAGTCACAGTTTCAATATGAAAAATTCTATATCCAGTCTATTAATAAAACAGTATCTCTTAAAAATTCTGACTAACATTTAAGTTTGTGCAGATATTATAACAGCAGTGGAGAACCAGAGTCTGTGCAATACTTTACAATAATTTGAGCAGATACAGACTGTCCTTCAAGCTGTAAAACTACACCCAAATCAACAACTTGTCCAATTTACCGCCAGCTGAATTGCACCTTAACACAACCCGTTAGAGAAATCTGGAAGTTAGTCCACAGACAACAAGAGTACATGTTAGTATATTTAAACCTAGAGGTCTAAACCAGGGGTGTCCAGTTGCGGTCCTGGGGGGCCTGAATTGCACTCATAGGTGTGAATGTGAGTGGATTGATTATTTGTCATTGTGAGCACAGCATACAGTGCGCTACAACCAATTGTGACTTCTGCATTTGATGCATGAGCAGTGGACGGAGCAGTGGGCGCTACCTTGCTCATGAGTACCTCAGTTGTACCTTCACTGGTTCGGCATTCAAATCGGTAACCTTCTGAGCATGGAGCGAATGCCCTAAAAAAGAGTTTGTGTTTCCTGTGGCGTGTTAGTCCCCGCCTCGTGTCTGTAGTCCTGGGAAAGGCTCCGGTCCCTTTGACCCTGATAGCGATTAAATGGTTCAGATAACGAATGAGTGTTTTTTTTGTTTGGTTTTTTCCCCTTGTCCTGTCCCGTTCCATTAGACATTTATGGTCTGATCGCCTTGTGTGGTGAGGGCAGATTTGTTCTGTAATGTAGGAGTGTGTAAATCTCCTCATATTGCACATTGTAGATTTACTCCGACAGACAAAGCACATTAATAATGGACAGGAAAGTGAACAACATGTAAGAGAAAAACAACACAACAACAACCAGGACAACAACAACAACCACAACAATGTCAAAAACAAAACAAATAAAAAAACAACCAACCAATCATAAACAAAAAGAAACAAACAAAACAAAAAACAGACAAAAATGATATAATACATTAAACAAAAAAGATGAATAAATAAGAAATGAATGAATACCTCATATTATAACACACACCCATGTACATACAATAATAATAACAATCACCATAATAATAATAATAATAATAACCGCTAAACATACTTCACTAGTAGCCTGTGTGTGTGTGTGTGTGTGTGTGTGTGTGTGTGTGTGTGTGTGTGTGTGTGTGTGTGTGTGTGAACTGGTTTGTCAATTGGAAGTGGTGGTACTCTGATCCTGACGGGGTGAAGTAGTGCCCTTCTCCCCCCCGGCCCAAACTGGGAGCATGTAGGACCAGGTAGTCAAAGCCCCCCAGCTGCCCCCACAGCAAAAAGCCCCCAGACACTTTCCCCCGAGATGGCCACCTGCCCAACCCAACAGAAGAGTTAGCAAGGGACCAAGGGGCCGATGGCTTCTATATAAGAAGGCCCGCAAAGCCCCCCGGTCCCGTCCACAACCCCCCATCAGAGGCCCGCCACACACTGGAGGGGTCCCCAACCCCTAGAGCCAACTGACCCAGCCAACCCCCCACCGTGACATCACAGGACGACCAGAGGAAGGCCCCCCAAAAGCTAATGGCTCCCCCCCACCCGGAAGAGGACCCCAGGCAGCCATAGAGCAGAAATCCCCCCACCCAGCCCAAACCCGACCCCCAACTCACCCAGAAGGGCCTGGAGCCTCCCAAAATCCCCAAACCACACAACCTACACAGGGCCAGAGACAGAGAGATAGGAGGCCACTCGGCCCTCACCGCACCCCCGTGTGAAATGTGTGTATTGTTGTGTGTGTGTGTATGTAGTGCATTAAAATGTGTTGGTGCAGTTAGGAGGGGAGTGTGTGAATGTTTGAGATCTGCTGAACTTTCTCCTGTCAGCACTGTTGATATTATTTATAAGAAATAGGAAGGAATGGTTTTCATCATGTATCTGATCCAAAACGTTAATCAGGGTGATGTGTTTCATTTTTCATTTCTAAAAAGCGTTATTAAGCTTGTTTTGAGTCAGGATCCTTACAGATTAAACTTGTCCATAAAATCTCCCCGCGTTCCATATTTCAGTCAGTGTGTTAAGATGGAAATGGATCATTAATGTTTTTTTTTTCCTGCAGCAAAAGACCATTTTCTGTCCTCATTAGCAGCTAATGCTGTTCATCTAGCCAAATTATCATTTGCTTCTAGAAGATTGAAAGTGGAGACTTTCTGCTCTCACAAGCTGTTTCTAAATGCCACTTAGCCACCGGGGTACTGAACGCGCTCTGTCTATTTATTAACACGTGGTGTGGCTGAGAAGCGAGCCGAGCCCCTCGTCCTGCACGCCGGTACTGGAGGTGACCTCCCTCGTGGGTAGCTGGCTCAAAACCCAGCTCTTGAATGGATATTTAGTTCAATATTTGGCCATGTAAAATCTGTTTCACATTCATAGACACTCAGCAGAGTGTGCCAAAGTCTTAGGAGATGCCTTTGATGAATATTTCATGCAACTCTCTCTGCCCTTTCATGATGGAAGATTGGCCCGTATTCACACTGCAAACCCATTCAGACGCACAGCCGCTGACAGAATCCATTGTGTCTTCTTCACATGGCCGTGTCACTCAGACGCAGCATGGCGGCGACGCATAAAACCAAGGAGAAAGAACGACGTGTAAAAACGGCAGATCACAAGCGCTGGGAAGAAAATAAAGTTTCTATTTTACAACAACTTCTCCATTTAGTTATAAGCTACACTTCAACCTTGTACCAGCCCAACACCGGCATTATGGCTCAGCCATAATCAATCACAAGTGTGTACCAAAAACCTGCACGTGTTGCATCACACAGGGTCCCCCAAAGAGTTCTTTTGTCCTGTCTTTGAAATGGCATTGTTGATGGCCTGAGACAAAGCTGTGGCTTGTTACTCTCTGTCTGTGTGTAGAAAAGAGGTCACACTTTCCCCAGGCAGAGGCTGTGATATTAGCCCAAATAACCTCAGTAGCGGCTGACTCACCTTCATCATCCTCACTACATAATCGATCCGGCCCACATTACACCAAGTAGCAGTGTTTTCTTATTAGATTTGTAAACAACAGATCCTATCAGGAACGCACCATCCAACTGGCTAGTCAACAAACTGCTGTCCCAAAGGACCGCAGTGCAAAAATAATGACAATTTAGCACCGATCATAAAAGCAAACAGCGCTTCTGGACAGAACCGTCCCACTCCACGGCTCGACCTAACAACGCGATGCTGACTAGTAAGAAGTGGAATTGCTCCCAAAGCTCCTTCCATCCCCCTCCCTGCCTCCCGTACACGGCTCTATTACCCACACAGTAGCTCAGATCGAGGTGATTTATCGCCGGCAAGAGTTCAACTTGTTTGAAGCGGCTGGATGTGATTAGTCATGTATGTGTTGGCGCGCAGGAAAACGGCCGACTCGCTCCAGCAAATTAAAAATCGCTGCAGACGCCGGCCGGCCAAGGCAAGGTGGGCAAACGTGGCAAGCGACGGTGGGGGTGGTCGGTGGGGGACCAGAGAGGGAAAGTGGGTCATTACACTTCCCTCACTTTCCAGCCAGGAGAGGAAAGAGGGAGTGAGGTGGGATTCAGGGGGAGAGAAAGACGACATCCAGGGAAACTGCTGGCTGCACTGTTGACTGAACTTGAGGTGCAGATGCTCGTTTGAAAAGTGTAAATACGCCACGTGACGAGATCACACCTCTCAGACAGCTCGTGAAATTCCACCGTAACGCCCTGCAATTATGGAATTCCAAAGAAAGTCAAGGATTTATACTTTCTGTAAGTGTTATGCCTCTTTAGATGTTATTCCTGAAGGGCACTGGTGGCCAGGCGCAGCCGTTAGCCATTTCTGCAGGGAGAGGGACGGAGGTGTGAGCGTTATGGCTACTGCAAGTGTCTCTTTTATTAAAGTTATGCAACATTGACAAGAGTAAGCATCTTTACTGACCCGTGGTCATTGTTACTGTAAATCTGGGATGGAAACAAAAATAATTGATGGTTACAGTCGGTCCTCACTGCTTTTTATAACGGCGTCTTGCTGGTGGTGTTGGTCATCGCTGGACAAACCAGAAACCAAAGCCAGCGGTAAGTGGAGTTTAGATGGTTAAGCCAGCGGCCGTGAGGAACCCTTGTGAATCGATATCCCATCTTTTTCTTTCTTTGCTAACATCACAACAATGTCAGAGGAAAGATCTACACACACTAGCTAAGCTTTCTTCTTCTTTTCTTCCCTGTTCTTTTTGAAAAAGAAGCTAATTTAAGAATGCAAGTAGCAAAAGAAAAGTCCTTTTTTAAGGTCGTGTTACGCATCGGTCCATAATTAAACAAACCACAAAGTGAGCCTGCCTCTTTATTTCTGCTGCATACTTTCTAAAATCACTCTAAAAGTAACCTTTACTTTTCGAGATGCCGCTTTTGATTTCTGGCCTCTCATTTTAACAAATTAGACCTCTGCAGTCTGGCTTTGCAAAAAAGCTACAAATTCATTGAAGGCCACTGTTCTGCAGACTCGAAAACGTCAACGAACTCTCAAATATTTGCCGGCAGCCCTCGCATCGCCTTCGGGATAAAATGTAGACAAATGTGGGACCTGCCGCCTTGGAAAGCATTTCAGACACACCGAGTTATGAGCTGACAAGAAAAATTAATGCCAAAAAAGAAGATGAAATTCCTAAAGGAATATGACTCACTGCGCTAATGATACCGTCTATTAGTAAGTGACCATCGCCTGCCCATTTTCAAAGCAGGCTTCTGTCCAAAAGCAGCTGCTTGTCTTCATTGGACATCTCCAGATGCTCAGCTAAATGCGTTTGGCAGCCCTGAACGCATTCCATCCCCATCTATCTTAATCCTAATGGCCAGGCAGCCTGACAGGCCTGTCGTCAAAACCCACGTCCAGAACTCTTTTGTCTCTGACCAAAAATAGATATATTTGCCTCTGCATTCATAACAACAAACAAATACAGGGAGTCATTCCACTTTCTGGGGCTTTTAGTGCAGCAACTGCAGTCAAACCCTCTGCACTTCAGAGAGAGAGAGAGACAGACCCCGAGTGGATAAACAGCAATAGGAACCTGCAGCATTCAATAACATTTACAGACAAAACCACGTCAGAGATGAGCGGTGGAGTGTGTTTCACTGAGCAGACAGTCGTGTGTTTTCTCTCCGTAATGAAACATAGAAATGTGTGACGAGTGCCAGGAAGCGAATTTAATTCCCAGCGTAATACCTACACGGAGGCTGGCCGGACTCTGACACACAGAGCACATGCGAATGCCATCTGTGCTGCTGTCTCCAACCGATCTGGAGAAGTTATTTCCCAAGAGCCTCTCCACTTCTTTACAGCAATATGTCTGTAGCTGGGTGCGGGCAATCATGTTGTTGTTTTTCCTTTTCTTCTTTTAGACTTTTTCATATTTCAGAGACTAAATGCTGCTTTGCTTTCATACCCTTCGTTCCGCTGCCGTCTTCACTTTCGCTGCTTGCCTTCTGTTTGAGCGAGTAAAAAGCCTAAGAGATGAAAGCCACGCTGTACATTTCATTTACAACATTTTAAGTTTCTTGGCAAAAGTATATAACTGGGGAGAAGCAAAAAATTCAGTGAAAGTTGTTACGAAGATGGTCACTGAAGTACGTTTTCATCTCTGAGAATGATGCACCTCCCGTAGAATTAGTTCTAAAAGAAAAAGAAAGAAGAAATGAGAGGAAAGAAGGAGGAAAACAGAAGGAGAAATATGAGGAGGTGAATAAAAAACATAACATTTGAGAGTAGAGCTCAGGGGAGACATTTCCTCTCGCTCATGTGAGCACGCAAGTGAACAGTAGTTAAATCATGATGTGCAGGAGTGCAGGGAGCTCGTGGTAGCGGGAGACAAGGCGAGAGGAGAGGAGAGGAGAAGTAGAGGAGAGAGGCAGAGCATATGCCCTGAGGAGGCTCGGAGAAGGGAAGTTTCCGATGGCTCACTGCCACCCAACCCAGACTGAATAATTCACTTTACAACCTGCAGCTTGGAGGACATTTCTAGCATCAAAGGAAACCAGTTAGTCGATATTCTCTCATGTCTAGCAATAGATTTGGTATTAGATGGATTTGGCATCCTCATAAATTTTGGAGGTCAGGTACTACCCCAAGAACAACACATTCAAACCTGTGGCAAAGTGTGTGTGTGTGTGTGTGTGTGTATGAGTGCAGACTCTTTTAGCCAGTGCTTGCTAGTCCTAAAACATTAGAAAACTGAAAAGGGAACATATTTTCTTGGCTGTTATTTACTCGATGAGTTGAGTCAGGTGTTTAAGGGCAGGACATAATCACTGTTTTGGAGAACGTTCATCCAGCAGCGTTTCCATCTTACCTGATGAGTTGCCTGTGGACATTGTTGAGTTTTATTATTAGATCACTGTTGCTCAGACCGAGGAGGATTTAAAGGGTTTTTCTGCTGACATCTTGGAGGCAAATTCTTTAACTTGTTCTGTGTGTGCACTAACTTTCATTTTTCTCTAACATGATTTTGTTAAAGTACATAACTTAGTTGGTATTAACTTGGTTTTAATGACAGCTGTTGATTTAAAGCATAGCTTTACAGATCGAAGAACAGTCGTGGACTACAGAGCGCTGTTGTAAGTCACTCTGGATAAGAGCATCTGCTAAATGCTGTAAATGTGAACTACAGACTTACAATATGCACTGACCAGCCGTAACAACACACACACAGATGCAGTAAATAACTGTGATGGCATCATTATAATGGCAGCTGGTTGTGAGTGGGACATATTAGACAGCACAAGAACATTTTGGCCTTGATGTGTTGGAAACATAAAAATGGGAAAACATAAGGATCTGAAGCACATTGTCAAGAGTCAAAATGTACTGAGGCCTAGACATGCGAAGCTGCAAACCTGCTTAATATGGGGCAGTTGGTAGCGTAGTGTTTGGGAAGTTGGCACAGAGATTGAGAGGTCACCGGTTCAAGTTCCAAACTGGTAAAGGTACCACTGAGGTACTCATGAGCAACCTGGGTATAGTCATGAGGTACACCAAGCATTGCTACTCAGTTGCTGCCCGCTGCTCTTTCATGATTGGGTCAAAGGCAGAGGTCATCTTTTGTTGTGGTGCGCTGTGTGCTGTGCAGTGTTCACAATGACAAATAACCACTCACTTAAAATTCACTCATATTAGGCATAAAGTTATGGCTGATCAGAGTATATTCATTCATTCATTCATTCATTATCTGAACTACTTGATCCCAATTGATGTGGTGGGAACCAACCCTGGCAGGAGCCAACACGCTACAGGGCACACAAAATCACAGGCACACTCACACCTTACAGGGCCAATTGAGATTTGCCAATTAACTTACAGTGCACACTTTTGTTCTGTGGGAGGAATCCGGAGCACCAGGAGGAAACCCACGCGAACACGGGTAGACCATGCAAACTCCACACAGAAAGACCCTATGGCTGACCCAGAGCTCGAACCCAGGACCTTCTCGCTGTGAGGTGGCAGCACTAACCACCATGCCATCATGCCGCTGCAGTGTCTATTAAAATAAGTTTATTTTCTATGTTGTCTAAGAGTATTATGAAAAAGTAGAATCCTGTTACATTTTATTGGAATTTATTATATAGCATTAAATAGTTGGTAGTTAGTTTTACTATATGTACACTATTAAGGGAGTTCTAGAAGTACTAATATATTTGAGTAAAGACTGGAGGTATTTGAATTGAACCCACAACCCCTTGGTGTAGAGGCGAGTGTCCTGTCATTAGACCATCACACTGTAGTTTAGGTACACTCCAGTTCCCGTACAGCTGTGGAAGTGTGCCGTTAGAAATGAACAAGGAATCATTTTCATCCATTTTTCATAAGGTCTTACACTTCAGAGACAAACAGCTGAATAGAAGTCAACTCCCCCAACCTGTCTAAAGCCTGACACCGCGACCCGCCTGCATCTCTCTCTATGGAGGAGGATGCGTCACACCTGAATGACAGCCGCCATGTTTTGCGCAGACGCTCTCCCTTATCTCAAGGCCCTGAAAGACGGGGGAGAGCTCACGCTGTCGTGAACACACTCGCCTCGCAGCTCCGCTCACCTGTGACAGCGACTGCACGACCTTTAGCATCCACCCTCGGGAAACCGCCCAGGTCTGATGATGTAAATCACCGCCAGCTTCGTCAACCTGCTCGTCTGTCATTAATTTGCTTTGTGCCGGAGTTTTGTGTCCCCCCACGAGAGGTTCCAAGTGCTGTGTAGCCCACTGCCAAGATCAGACATTGGGAAGATGAAAAGAGCTTAACAAATACTGTTCACAAACGCTTCCACATGTTCCCTGGCATGTGTGAAGATGAATCTTTAAGCCAGGACGGCATCAGTAGGAAAATCTTTCCTTGGAAATACTGATAGAGCTGAACAAGACGCGTCTACTCAGATCAGCTCCAAAACAACACGGAGACGCTGCTCTCTCCTGCACAGGAATAATGACTTGGTCAGGGATGGAGAGCTCATGATGTGATCTTGGTGCTGAGGATTTCAACAGCACAGCTCCGGAGATGGAACTTGCCAGCGCATTCTTATGATCTCCATGGGATTCAATATAACATTCTCTTTGTCCATAATGCTGCTTTTGAGCAGACTGCAGTTGCAGCTTGAGGCAAACTTGCTTTTTGCCACAGAAAGTGTGTGCTTGTGTTTATGTGTTTAGCTCTTTGCAGGGACTGAGGGAAGCTTTGGGGACATTACTGGTTCCTGTAAGGACAAATAATCTTTATTTAACCACAAAAAGATGTAAACAGAAGATCTAAGAGATTTACTTCTGGCTACCGAGGTTAAAGTTAGAGTTACAGCTGGTGACAAACCACAGCTTTATTTATTTGTGGGCAATATTGAAATAAGCAGTGGAGGTGATGAACGTGTGTGTGAGCATGTGTTTGTTTTTTAGGGTTTGCCGTGTGCATGTGCCAGTGTTTTACAACCATATATTACAAACTACACCAACTACAGGTGTTCCTGTTACTGCAGTTACACTTGACTTTTACAGGTGCACTTTAGATGTTCACAATTACATGCTGCTGGCCGGCACAATTTGTCAGCTACCGTCCAGGGGTTTTGCCATTGCTCAGCTTCTAACCGCAGGACTCTGCTGACCAGACATCATGTGGGTGCTGAACTCCTTTCAACACAGCGGGGGTGCTGACCCAAGGGGGTCGTTAGTCATGGTCGAGTGTTTGAGACACCGCAGTGATGCTTTTTCACACTTCAATGTCCAAATGAGAGTAAGTATCAAAAATGTGTGGGGGCATAAAATAAGCTGTCGCCCATGTCACGTAACATTAAGTTTAAATGACAGGATTTAGCACATTTTTTAAATACCTAAAGTCAGAAAATTATATCAAATGAATTTATATAATTATATTTATATAATTGATAGATGTACCAAAGTAGCCATAGTTATGGGGATGTTTGGTTGAATCTGGGTCTTGATCAGTGGAGTCAGACACCCCCAATACCCCTATTATACCAACCATGTTTATAACTAGTATTCTTATGATAGTAAATTAGAAACTTTGGTTACTTTGGTATGTACATCAAAACCAGAGTGAGACAAAACAACCTTTTAAGGGGTTTTCAGTAAATTCTTCTGTTAAAAGATCTGGTAACATCCATTCAAGATTCAAGATTCAAGATTCTTTATTTGTCACATGCACAAATACAGGTATATAATACATATACAGGTACAACATGCAGTGAAATGTATCCTGATCCGCTCCTTACTGTGCAATTTAGGTACATTTTTTTTAAAGTTAGAATAAAATAGTTACAATACAAACTTGAAAGGGAGCTAAGGGAATAAAGATAAAAAATAAATAACTTTCTTATATACAATATACAATAGAGCAACCTATGTGCAGAAGACAAGGAGTATAATTAAATTAAAGACCCAAGTGCCGGGTACAGGTGTATCTACATGTATATGTGAATAAAAAAGAATATGTACTGAAGTTATATACCTGAGTATACATATTTAACTCTGAGACAGATAACGGGTGAAAAGACAGTTTAAAGTGCCAAGTGCAACTGCACAGCAGTGAACACTGTAGCATGTAGCAAACAGAGTAGGAGCATGTAATATAGGACAGTGAAATATGGCAGACAGTATAAATGATCATAACAATATGATTGGGAGACAGTATGGAATGGCAAATAAGGCTTTAGAGAAAAGGCATGTCCTGGTTCAGAAAACGGATGGCTTGAGGATAGAAACTCCTCCTGAGTCTCTCTGTTTTGGCCATGATGGTGCGGAACCTTCTGCCTGATTGCAGAAGATGAAACAGTCCATTGCTGGGATGAGACGAGTCCCCTCCCCTTCCACTGTAATCATACAGGAAGACTGTAGTGTGAGAGGATTTCAGCTCTAATGTGGAGTGCAGCATTTCTTAACCTCTTCAGTGTTACTAGAAGCAGCAACTAGTTGATTGATGCTCATCAGTGACTGGTTGGTTGGTGTTGTGTGTCATGCTGCTGTTTGACGTGTGTTGGTAAATGTAAGTAGCAGCAGAGTCCAGCTTGTTGAACATCTCTCAGCTTCATCTTCTTGTTGTAAGTGGTTGTTCTACAGATGCTGGATAATGTCTAGAAGTTGAATTATTCACCATTGTCTTTCAGAGGCTGCTTCAGTCAACTTAGTTAGTTAGCTAAGATAGATAGATAGATCTTCTGTTAAATCAGCTGCTCATGTTGCTAAGTTAAACTCCATCATCATCATTTTCCCTGTGTTTTCATTCTCATTTCCTTTGAGGGCAGTTGGTGGCGTAACAGTAGGGTGTTCACCCCGTGATCGGAAGGTCACTGGATCAAATCTCGGACTGGTAAATTTACCACTGGGGTACTCACGAGCAAGGTGCCGTCCTCAAGCACTGCTCCCCGAGTGCTGCCAATGTTAGCTGCCCACTGCTCCTTCACAGATGGGTTAAACGCAGAGATCACATGTGGTTGTGGTGCACCGTGTGCTGTGCTGTGTTCACAATGACAAGTAATCACATTCACTTTCTTCATGGATGAATTGATGGGTTAAGTGGTGGCCTAGTGGTAGGACACTCGCCTTTAGACCAAGAGGTTGTGGGTTCGAATGCGACCTCTGGCATTACCAACACTGGTTCCCTGAGCAAGACCCTTAACCCTAAGATGCTCTCAGGGGAACTGTCCCTAAAATTAGGAAATGTAAGTCGCTCTGGATAAGATGCTGTAAATGTAAATGTAAGTGTTAAGTTGTTATGTGATGTGGGAGCCGTATGCGTAAGTGCAGTAACTGCTCATCACTTACAAAGACTTGGCCTCAGAAAGTCAGACCCCCGCTTGAGGAGGTGGATTTAATGCTCTGGCTGCATACTATCCTGACTCTTCACGTAAATACTGTTCACTTTCCCAGCAGATGCAGAGAACTAAAATAAGTTAAATGATATGATCTTGTTTAATGTTTCTACTTATTTTTTTTCCCAGAAATTGATCATTTGGGATATGCAGTGCATTAAAGCTTCTAAAAGCAATGATGTTGTCCCAAGTGCTACAGAAGGGAGATAACTGTTATGGTAAATCTGACCATAAAGGCCTTTCCTTCAAAATAATTCTGGAACAGTAAAAATGTGCATAAAAAGCTGACATTGAAATTGTCAAAAAATGTTCAAAATGAACAAATTCCAAAATCCCCGTGCTTTGCCAGGCTGAGGCAGATATGCCAGACATTTCTCTTAAGAGACAGCTATTTCTAATCAGTGAGCATGTCGCCGGTTAAATAAAAGACTGCAAGTTATTCAGTCCCATCAGGCAAACAGCATCAGCACCCTTGGCCCGGGGAGATGGGGAGATTTGAATAGCAAACACAGCAGCACACAAATCAATGCGTTACTCGTGGCATCTTCACGATGGACACACTCGTCAGCGCTAATGATTAAATCTCCTCCAGTTATTTGCCTTGAACCGCAGCCCTTTCGTGAGCCTCTCAGCGGCGGAAGCTAATTAAATTTCATTATCCTTATTTCTTTACAATATCAAGTTCCTTTAACTCGCATTCGGCTGTTAATGCAGAACGGAGTGCATCAAGAGATAAAAAATAAAAAATGTAAGGTCCTGGCGGTCAGCCGGAGCTCAGCAACCCTGCGCCAGATTAAGCAGAAGGACAACGTGGGAGAAAAAACTGACGACTTAGACAAGAACAAGAGAAGAGAGAGCGGCTTTGCAAAGCGGGCTTTCAGCGCATTGTGTGGCGGCTTTAGCCTCGGCACTGAGCGAACGCGTTAATAACCTCGCTAACGGGCCAGTTAGCATAGGTGGGTAGTAATGAGTTCTAATTACTCCGCTCAGTGTGTTTGTATTCAAGGGCTCTCTTTTTGCTTCTTTTGGACAAAAGCACTCCTTTTTGTTCTATTTAAACATTTTCAGCGTCGCTGTGCCCTTGAGCGAGCCAGTTAACCTTCTGTTTTCTACAGACACCAAACTGCAGCTGATCCTGTGTTCCATCCATTTCTTATGTCGAAACTGAAGAAAAAAGCAAAAACGAGGCACTCCAGGTGGACTGAAGCTTTGGAAATTGGAGAAATGAATAAATAAGAAACGCATTATTTGACGTGATGTTGGACTGTATCTTATGGTTTGTTTAAATATGAACCAAGATTTACCAGATACTTGATGCATTTTTGTATTTGTTAATGTTCTGTGTTTTCATGCTTCTCAACAATAAAAACCTTGATTATCTCAACCTTCAGGAGATGCTCTAATAAGTGGCCTCCGTCTCTTTCGAGCATCATCCACAAACGCTGTGTTTATTTGTTATGAGTCCAAGAATATATTAAATTAGAAATGAGTAGTATATCCACCGTGTACCTTAATTGTGCAGAATTAGCCAGAGTGGCTTAAATACCCCGATTCCACACAATTATCCCACACACAGCACATCACACTAAACATCTCTAATGGCTTTATGCCTTTCAAATTGATCCAAATTTACAACATTTAAAAATGAACCTCCTTCTGTTTGTACAGGTGTTTCTCCTCTGATGTGAATAATGAATATTAATTTCCTTCCCAGAAAGTAAAAGACATGCAAGTTACACAATATATTATACAGTATATGTGAGAGAGAGACTTTTAACTTTTTAATGTCAGATCAGTACCATTTATCAAGCTTAGACTTGATGTTTATTCTGGATTTTAACGAGTGTATCCTCAAATTGGAGACTCCAGATTCAGTTCTCTAAAGTTGGAGGCTGGCATTATCTGATTAAAATTGGTGTCTCCTACATCTCATTTTTAGAAGTGAATTTTATGCTTTCATCAAACTTCCAAAAAACAAGAACCTGGTCCAAAATAGAAGAACACAGAATTGTCTGTGGACTGGGATTTTTAGAGATATCCAACACAATAAATTCAATTTTCAATGTCATTAATGATTCTTGATCTTTATATTGGAATCTTAGCTATAGAAGTGCTGCCTGAAGTGAAACACAAACCTGGTACCTGTTGATAATTTTAAGTCAAATAAAGTAAGTAGATTAAATCAGTCACAAAAATATAATAAATGTGTTAAATTAATTTTACATTTCATTAAAGTGGTTTGGTAGACATATATATTCTTCCAAAACGTCTCTAACTAATCAGTTGTAAGACCACATGATGATCTGAACACTAACGCTGCTTATTACATTCTTGTTGTCTTATTAGAGACGCAGGTCAGTACGGCGAGGCTGCCCGCTGCTCGGATACAAATCGTCTTGTGATGAATTGCAATGCTGCAGCTGCTGATTTGTGTTTGGAATAGTGATGAATACGCGCTCGCGTCCGCTTCATTACAAACACCAACTTGTGTATTCTCTGGCCGTTCTGTGGGTCACACCAGAGCTCTGCAATTACACTCTTTCGGCCGTCTATCGGCATGTGCAATTTGTCAACATTTCTCAGCCGCATTAATCAGTTTGTGAGCGCAGGACCGACGTTGACTGGTCAGTTTTTGGGTGACCAACAGCAGTGACACTGACATGATAGTGGGTGCTGTGTTTAATGCTAAGTGCCATGGCTGTGGTTCAACACTTGTCTGGGATATCAGGGCCAAAGCAGCAAAGTCCAGCTCCAGTCCTGCAGGCAACTTGGCAGTTGTGATGATTTTAGTTTACTGAGTTCAGCTTGTGAAATGAGCCTCCACAATGCATATCTAACTGCAGCTGCGAGATAAGTTGCTAAACAGTGCAGTACAGGATGTGATAAAGTGTAAGCAAATGTAATTTGTATGTGTACATACATGTAGCACCAATTTGAACCAAAGTCTCACTTACATTTCCATTGATTCTTTTTATTTAAGTGAGCTTCTTAAGTGAGTGATTATTTAGGATTGTGAACACAGCACAAAGTACACTATAACCAAACATGGGCTCAGCATTTGACCCATCTGTGAAGGAGCAGTGGGCAGATACCGTCCCCATGCACTGCTTCCCAGGTACTGCCCATGTCAGCTGCTCACATGTGGTTGTGGTCCACTATGTGCTGTGTTGTGTTCACAAGGACAAAACATCCCTCACTTTGACTTCACATTCAAGACAGTAAACTCAACATCCAGTTTACATTTCAGAACTGAGCTCTTTCCTTTTCCAGGTGTATGACCACCAGTACAAGGCAACACTGGACGGAGTGGAGACGGATAGCCTGATGGAGATTGATCCCATCAGACACCTGGAGATCTTCCGAGTGGGAAACGGCAGCGACGAGGTCCTGGAGGTCCACGATTTTCACAACGTAAGTCAGGCTGCTCTAACTCTCCACAGTTCTTTGTTTTCCGCAATCTGCTCAACATTTTAACAATCCATGACTGGGTAATGAATTGTTGGCCTAGCTGAAAAAAAGCACACCAACATGTGAACACACCTGCTGCTAGATGCATTTAGACTCTAAATCATCCACTTTTGTGGTGGGAGCAAACACCCACAGAGAAGATTATTTTGAATCAAGGAAATGGCAGGGGAGAGCAGACGAGTGTGTAGAATCATTTAAAGTGTGTGTTGATTAAAAGAAGCAGGTAGGAATCACACAGATGTTATTATCATTTAAGGCAAAGAGCTGATCTTAGAATTGATTTTATAGAAAAGATGTTTGAAGGCATACCTAAAGCCAGCTTAAAAACAGGTCAGGTGCAGGTGTTGCAGCAGGACTGCGAATGCAGAAATAACCCTATCTAAAAGATAAAACCCTGCTGGACACCTGATCTATGAATCTCTAAAGACAGAATGTAAAGATTCCACATTATACATGATGAATTAGGTTATCTGCTCCAGTGCGATGGAGGGATTTTTATCACGCCTCCCCAGACGTTTTCATGACTGAGTAATTTCTAAAAGGAGTTTCAGGTTTCCCTCGATTCAAAGAGAAGCAATAGAATTGCACAAAGATGCCGAAATGATAGATGACCTCTTATATTTCTGCAATGCTTTTTAACAAAACTCAAAACACCCGAAGGCGAATCCTTCAAATGCCTGAAAATATCCCTCCTTAGTAAGAGGTATGGCAGAGGAATAACGGAGAGTCCGGAGGCAAGGAAAAAATACATAAAGCATATTTTAGTTATATCTGATGTTGAGAAAAGTCAGTTTGGACACTGGGCAGTATTGGAATACGGTTACTATGGTGACTATGTCAGAGCACATTGGTGTCTGGAAATGTGGTGTGTAAATGTAACCTAGAGTAACTTAGAGAGACAATATGAAATACCCACACGAATGTAAAACTCCAAATATATTTTCAGTTAGTCAAATTTCTGTAGTGTTTATCCTGACAAATAAATCACTTCAAAAATATTAATTAGAGCATTAATGTACACAATTTATTTCCACTAAAAATAAAATAAACTTTTATTTATGGTCATTTTCTTTTAGCAACAACAAGCTTATAAACAACTTAAGACTTTAACCGTGTGTGAAAGTGAATCCAGCACAGCACAGCAGCTATACACACTGCAACTCCTGATTTTAATCCACTCATAAAGCACTGTGGAGCAGTGACCTGGTTCCATACCTTGCTCACAGACACCTCTGCAGTACCTTTGCTGATCCAGGATTTGAACCCACAACCTTTTTACATTTACAGGTTTTAACACTCTTATCCAGAGTGACCTTCATCTCCTAATTACAGGAACATTCTCCCTGAAAGCAACTTTAAGTTTTAAGGGACTTTGTCAGAGCCCCAACGGTGCCTTCAAGGGTCCAAATCCACTGCTCCACAGAAGGTCCAGTGTGCAAGAAGAAAAGATATTGTAAACCTCTCCTACTGCTGGTGATTTGGGGAGGTTTGGTCTCGCTGCTGCTTCATCCTCCAGAATGGCACCTTTGTGTATTTTCTGTTCCAGAACAGATGTGTAGCTGTTGCTGCTGTGGTAGACCATTCAAACTTTACACGCTCAACACAACACCATTTCATTTTCTGAAGTACTCACGTGCGCTTCAAAGTCTTGAGTTTTTGGAAACATTTCCCTTGAAGCTCTTCAGCAAACGAGTCAGACTCTGCTGCCATCATTTTTATAAACCTGTCACGGTGACTGGAGCCAACGAATGCGCAGACGCACAAAGAGCTTGCATTGTTCACACAGAATTATACAGAGATATTAAAGCACAGCATTTGTTACAATAGTTTGAAGCCTTCTAGAAACCAAAATGGTAATAATTAAAAAATTCTACATCAGTTTAAACTGTTGATGTCGACACATTTTCAGCACTGCCATCGACTGCTTTCACATCCCTACTTGATGTATATAAAAGGGAGGCAGCTCCACCTCCACTGATGCTCAGCAGCCGCCCGGATGGCGCGATGGCATCCAATTTGCACTTGTACTCTCACCACACATTATCAGTTATTTGGTGGTAAACAAACAAGAGAGATGTAGACGTTTGAAGAAACGAGAGCTGAATGGAAAGTGACGTGAGAAATTTCACCAGTAAAGCCACAGGGATCTTTTAGCACCTCCGAGAGTCAGGACCTCGATTTTAGGTCTCATCACAGGGATGCTACCATTTTACACCCCTGCGTCTTCACCACTGCACTGAAATGTCAGAACCCATCCACAGAATTCTGGCTGAGAGACTTGACTTGGTGCCAACCACATTTTCTCAAAAAGCAACTAGAGGAGGTCTCTCATCGGGGTACTGACCTGCTCCAAAGCTGCTGAGCTTCAGGTGATTTCCAAAGCAGTTAGTATACCTGCTGAGGACTTCACACAGTAGGGGGCATTGCAAAAATACTTGTCCAAGTTTAAGTTACAAGTTAAATTGGGTTTCCAGATTGAAAAAGCTCCGCAGTCCAAGACAGGTGAAAAGTGCTGTTAGATGGTTTGCTGTCTGATGCCAACACCTGAGCTGATGATGGCATGTGGGAACCGTAAGAGCTTGCAACTGATTGCAACAGCCCTCTTTAACCTTTGCCAGAAACTGGAACGCTCTCTACCTCCAATCGCAGGATTGTTGAATGGTAAAAGTGTTTCTGTAGTGAGTCTACGGTTAATCGGGCTAATGGGAAAACATGAATTTTATCACTGTTCCTTAAGTCACATCCTGTCCTCATTTCTTATCCTTGTAATGAAGTGTCTTTCCTTCATTTTCTGGTTGACCAGGCACAGCAGTCATCACATAGCATCAGAAGATTGTCCCTTCCTCTGTGCAACAGCATGCCATTACAGAAAATTGAACAGCAATTAATCACCGTAATTTTGGGCATAAACAATGCAGCGTTTTTTTGCTGTTTCATAACACTTTGCTGTTTTCCCCTCGGTGATGAGCGCCACTGGATAGGCCGGGCCTTCGCTGCTTATCGTGCTGGGAACACATGGTTTAAGAGAGATATCAGTGGCAGAGGGAGGAGAGGGATTACTTGCTTACAGTGTCATGGGTTTAGATATTGGTGCTCACACTGTAGCGTCTACTCATCACTTGGCAGCATCGTCCGTGCTCACGAGCTCGCTTAATCCTGACAGGAGAATAACCTCAGATCCAGCAGATTATGTACAGCAGTGTAGTTTCAAACTGTTTTATGGTACACAACAAATAAAGTCGTCATGTAGCTGTCTAGAATAACGCTCTGTAGAATATGTTAAAGTTGTATTTCAATTCTATAAAGCAAGACATGAATAACAATTGAAAAGGTGTTAACGTGCCACAAGGCTGCTTTAACAGAGAAAAATCAACAGAGACTGTTTAAAAAATGGTTTCTGGGACCATGCCTGTGTTTCATCGCTGTCGGGTGGAAACCTCATAAGTCCATTTTTGGTCATGTTTATTTTTTGTTCTATTGGTCAGTCTTCACGTTGGCCTGACAGTTTTAGAAATACTTAACCAATGAAAAGTGTTGAAAATGGCTTGTTTAAATATTTATGTACATTCATTCATTAATTATGCAAACCGCTTAATCCCAACTGGGGCTCTGGGGCCTATCCTGGGAACTTATAGGCGCAAGGTGGAGTCCAACCCTGGGCAGGAGCCAACACACACACAATCACACTCTCACTCACACGTTACGGGGCTAATTAAGAGTCACCAGTTAACCTATATTCGTACTGTATTTATTGCGTCCGTTCTGTATTTATTGTGTTGCTTGTTGCACATTTTGTCCTGTTGAGTGTAATGTTCAGTGTTACTATATGTTGCACCGGGGCCATGGGGAAACGCTGTCTCATCACACTTTGTACATGTATAAGCGACTGATGACAATAAAGAACCTTGAGCCTATATTGCATACTTTTGGACTGTGAGAGGCGTCCAGAGGAAACGCACGTAAACACGGGGAGAGCATGCAAACTCCACACAGAAAGATCCTACGGCCGACCCGGGATCAAACACAGGACCTTCTCGCTGTGAGGCGGCAGCACTAAGCACTGTGCCACATTTATATACAATGCTCATATATTCAGAATATACATCATTTATTCAATTTCCTGAAAAATAACTGACTTGGACATAAAAGGTTTCCGACCGACAGCGACGATATGCAGGTTTGATATTTAGAATTTAGTTTTAGTTTAACCTTAACCTCATGTCTTTAGATTTTAGAAAATGACAATTTAATAAAGTTATTTATTGCAATATATAGGTAAATACTATTTTTCAAGACCACTAAAACACAAGAAAGCAAAATGAAAGAAAAGAGTCGTGGCTCCAGAAGTTTACATAGTACTTTACACTAAATACAATAGCTGATATTTATATGTTGATGCTGTAAGTCAAAGCTAATGTTTAATATGCTGTTTGTTGCTCTTTTTGCTTTATATTGCATAATAACTAATGAATCTCTTTATGTATTAGCTGTATTAACTTAATTACTCTTATTCTATATTGTTCACAAGCATTCATCTAAAATGATGTTTTACTTCATTCCGACGCTTCCTTATTTCCTCAACTTTGTTTACATTTCTGCTTGTTTGCTTGGACCAGGTGAGTGTGACTTTCCTTGGCCAATAAACCTGATTCTGATTCTAATCTTTGATATTTATCAGGTACTCTGAGGTCCTAAGCCATGTGTAAGTAGTTATTGTGTTACACAAAGACATGGCAGTAAACCAGCTTCCTAACAAGGCTTCTTAATTTGATTTTGTACTTAATTTATATTGTTTTAATATTCTCAAGCGTTGAGGTGCAGTGCAGTTCCAACAAGCGCTTCTTAATTCTGTACCTTATTGTATATTTTCAAGGGCATCATGGGAATCCGGTTTGCCAAGCACCAGCGATGCTACATTAGGACTCAGACCAGGGATCTGCCCGAGCTAGCTGAAGCGGAACTAAAGGACGCCGAGCTGGAGGTACGATCCGCTCCGGTCCGGTCCACCTGCTCTAGAAGCACAGCTTCCACTGATGTGTTCCTAAAGACAGGCAGAAAAAAACATCATGAATTTTGCAACAGAATCAGCAGAAAGGAGATGTGAGAGCGGCGCTATGAAATTTACTCCAGCCTGTTTCACTCCCCCACACAAACCTACCCCCAAACCCAGCCCTGCGTCTCTCATCTCCTCTCCAACACCACCACCACCACCACCTCGCCCCTCGCCTCTCATCTCGCCTCCAGCATTTTCCACAAAAGTATAAACTTGGGTCTCCAGTGCCCATGAAACCATCAGAAAGTCCACAATCCCATAACCCCTTTGTGGCACACATCAAATGGTGTTTGCCGTCAATCCTGAACTAATATTAATTTTTAATCATCTCCTCTGAAGGCTCGGCCCAAATAGCCTTAAGGAGAGAGTGAGGTCCTTCGGAAAGGTAAGCCATTAAAATGGTATTTGAAGATGTTTGCTCCGTAAATTTCACTTGACTCAGGGTTGAAGTGATTCATCTCGCCTTCTCCCACTCTAATGGCCACCTGTGATGCTCGGCGAGAGCGACGGGCCACATTCTATCAATCAAATGGCCAATTTATTGGTGTCACTGAAAATAACAGCTAGTGGGCTATGCAACTGTGTTCCTCTTAGATATGGTTTTAGCCTCCGCCGCCTCACGCTTTTACATATTCAAGGAAAAGATTAATCTCCTGCACCTTCCCTATGCAGCGGTGATGATAAGCAGGTTCATTCTCATCTCCAGCCCCAAATGTCCTCTTTTTGACTTCATGAACAGAAGGCATTATAGACAAATATCAGCCTGCAATTCCTCTGCCTCCTATTTTTAATGTCTAATCCATGTTTACAGATACTAATTGTGAAGCAGGCGCCATATGTCGCTGCCATTCCCCCTTTTTCTTCTTCTTCTTCTTCATTTTTCCACACATTGTGAAACCTAATTAGACTTTTCAGTTCAGCCTTATTTCACAGATGTGAAATCAATCAGAGTGGGCCAGGAGAGAAGCGAGGAGAGAGCGAGACGGTCAGACAGACAGAGAGAGAGAGAGACAGAGAGAGACATGTGGGAGGATTACAGCAAGCTGTGTTGACTATTAGCATACATCTTTTTAATATGAAAAATATGAATCATGATCCTTCATTTGTGTCCAAACGTAGACTAAACTCCAGTCCGAATATTCTGAAGTGACGATCCTGGAGGTGGAATGTTGGAATGTTTGCATTCTTACACTGCATAAGTCTCATGCTACTAAAATAAACTTGGCACTAATGTGAATAAATCCAATCTATTGCCAATGTGCTGCAAGGAGAGAGAGAGAGAGAGAGAGAGAGAGAGAGAGAGAAGATGTAAAGCAGGTGGAGGTTAGCAGCAGTGTTATTAGCCGGGAGTCGCGTCCCGCCGTGGGGCATTTTACCCAGCGTCCCCGGCCTCGCCGCCTCGCCGCAAAACAATGCAGGCCGAGGAGAGACTGCATGCGGCTGATAAGGAAATGAAGCGCCCCCCGACTACATCCAGGTGAAAAACATGAATTGTTTGCTGCCAGTATTTTTGCAATTTCCAATTTATTCAGCCAAGGAAATGATGAAAGAGGTAATCCCTTAGCTTCCTCGCAGTCGCCTTCCGCCTAAACGCTGGCGATGAAATCACGGCCCTCTCTCCCGCAATGTGCTCCGGCTCGGGATACGCCTCTCTCCCGCACCTCTCTTACTCCCTCTCTTCCATTAAGATAGCTTACTCTGTGTATATGTGTATGACAGTGCAGAAACATTTCATATCTTTGATGAATGACATCCAGGGAGAATACTGCTGACACTATATTTAGCCTCATGAAAACAAGTAAAAATCAAGAGAAATTCATACTTAGTGTGGTATAAGAGACGGTTCCCTCTCCATTATGTGTGTATGTGTGTATGTGTGTGTGTATGTATGTCCGATAACCTGCTCAAACGGCTGGATCGGGTATCGGTG